>APFE031349211.1:131625-165667 GCA_000404065.3 Pinus taeda
TTTTTAAAAAATCGCTCCCGGATTCGCTCCCAAACCGGGAGCTTCTGAAAATGGTCGCTCCCGCTCCCGCTCCCCGCTCCCGCTCCCGCTCCCAAGTAACATTGGTCTGGATGCCTCGTGATGTGGAAGCTACCTTTGTTGCTAATCTGTGTTGACCCTCTGTTGCTATTGTGCTGCTGCACTCTACTTTGTGCCTCCCACACTGCTGCAACCTCCATTGCGCTGCTTCAGACTCTAGCACTCTAGCTCTGTCACTGTTGCTCCATCATCCCTTGCACCAACTGACTCTCGTCATTCTGCTACTATCATTAAGGGCTCCCGCAGCCTTATGTGATCCAAGAGTTTGGACACCTCAAGGATCCTACCCTTGTGTAGTCCTCCCGACTACAACTCGATGTCGCCCCACCTCTTCTCCAGAGGTACATGAGCACTCATGGCACAATCCTCGTCATCATCCTCCTTGTCAGCTTTTATTGAAGCAGCCTTTAAGTCATACTCCTCTTCTTTGCCCTTCTTCCGAGGGCACTGAGTGGCAAAATGTCCCAGTGCCCCACATCATTTCTCCTTTGCTTGAGCCTCCTCGTATTTCTTGAGAGGATCAGCATCGACCGATATAGCCACCACTTTCAAGGCATAATCCTTGATGCGATTCTTGTCCAAGACTGTCAGATTCCTAGCCTTCGAGATGACAAAGCTAGATGCTCCATCCAATCTATCTTGATCCCTCAGTCCATTAACTGCCATCTCTGCTAAAATAAGTGTAGAACAGGTTCTCTTCTCCCTCTCTCGTCGATGCCCTAGCAAGAATCGGATCTGGATTTCTTTGGCACTAGAAATCCTCTAAGGAACAAGTTCCTTCTAGACTCCCTCTGAGTCCTGATTTCCTTCACAAAAATCCTCCCGCCAAATATTGTTGAATCACCCCTTCTCCAATCCTCCTTTGTTGTTGCTGAACAACCCGGACTTAGATTTTTTTTGGCAAGAAATTCGTCAAGACAATGACTCCCTCTACCTCAATTCCGTCTCCACAGACATTGTTTTGCAACAGCAATAACAGCGTCCCACCAACACCACAAATCGAATCTGCATTGCCTCCCCTACCATGGCAACTGACTGACCTAAGCCTCTCAGGCTCTACGCTAACCAGAGAGCTTACGCAGTCACTGTGTGAGCTCCTCTCAAGTACTGCGTCAACCTCCACTGGCTCAGAACGCTAACGCGGGCACTACATGAGCCTCTACATCTCTCCTCTAGCTCTGCGTCACTCCTCCAACTGCTCCTCTGGCTCTGAAACAACATTGTTAGTCGGGACAGTTGCTTCTCTGCAGTACTTTCACTGGCTCTCCCCGCTGATGGCTTTAGTGTCCTATAGTCTGCAATGCTCTGATACCATGTGAAAATTTATGAATCTTACAACCATAAATCCTACTGCAGTCACTGGTTTAGCATCTCCTACTTGTTATTTCATTCAACAAGTTATTTAATTTATAAACAATGATTAAAAACACTATTGCAGACTACACTGACATACAGATCATAAACCGAAATGATAAATGAAGACAAACACACAAGGGACACCGTTATTTTTGGACAATATGCCCCAAAAAAACCCAATGCGGGAAAACTGGTGCAGCAGATAAAGGCTTTGTATTATTAACCCAGAATCTGAATACAACAGATTGCCTCTCACACCGGCTAACCTTTCAAAGAAACCATAGCAACAAGAAATACATATGAGGGTTTACCTCATTCTCCAAGTCACAATAGATGCATTGAGTGCCCTGACTCCAGCAAACACTGTGAAATCCCAATGCAATCACTACTTAATCCTAGCGCAATCACTGCTTAGGCCAACGTCTTGCCTCGAGGAGATTGCATCACCCCTTCTGCTGGATCGATTTGCTGGAGAAAGACTGTTGTTCAGCCCTCCCAGCTTAGAACCTCGCTTCTCCAGCAAAATCTCGAACTTCTGACGAATATCCTGCACTGCCACTGCAAGAGACCCTCTTGACCTGCCTCAGCACTGTGTGAGCCCCTTCCTGGGTTGTGTAGGCCTCTGTGTTGCCTCTCTGATGCTATTGTTGCTTCTCTGCTCGGTACTCTTTGGCTTGGAACTCCTTTCCGATCCAAATCTCTGCTTTTGCCCCTCACTACAACTCAGATCACTTGATCAACGTGGTGTATCTCCTACTGACCCTCAAGCCTCCTCTTATACTTTTCCTGTTGATGAATCAACAGTCGAGATTAAGTCCCTAATCAACGGCTAATATTAAAACAAATTTGATCCTCCTCTCTTAGAATCTTCTCACCCATATTTTTATTAATGTCCATTAATATTTTTATTTTCCTAAGTTTAGACTTAGGAACCCCATTTATGGGTCTTGGAGATCTCATGTATTCTAGCCCCTCCACCAAATTTCGGAGTTAGAGCACATTCGATGCTACCCAAAATCAACATGTAATGGGAGGCCTTTGTCTCTCTAGGATTTAGGCCTTCTATAGTTGTTGATTGTGTGTGATCCAAAGACTCTGTGAGTCACCTCTGTCAATGTGATAAGGCCTAAGAACACTGGCCCATTGATTCAATCAAGTTTACATAAGTGGTCATTGAATGTCTTCACCAAGATTTTAATTTAACAACAGATTGTGTCTGAACTGTGTGTTAGTATGTGATGCATTAGTATATTTGTTGTATATTGTGAGTGCTTTCATTTAGTAACTTTGCTCATAGCTTGGGGGTACCGCATCACATACTCTCATACGTTTAGGGGATTATCCATCTCATGTCTAAATGTAGTAGGTATCCTCTTCTGAAATGAATGAGAATCTGGCATCTTGGATTTTTCTCTCCCCAGTGTTTTGTAACATGGTATAATAGCAGATACATTCATTGAGCATATTGTAACAACCAATCCGAATCGCCAATTAACTATCCAAAATATTTAATAAAGAAATCCATTTAGCATAAAGATAATATATATTGAATAAAAATGATGCGAACAGATTACAAGTGAAGGCCTTGTATGAATCCCTACGTAGAAATAAACTTTCATCAAGAGTCTATCCCTTTAGTTGAGACATGTCCTTTCATTAGAATGTGTCCTTTCACTAATTATTAACTATTATTATTATTTATTGATATTTATATTTATATATTTATATTGATTACATTTCCTTCCCCTTGAGAAATGCTTTGTCTTTGTTGGCACAAAATCCAGCAGGCCTTGTGCAAAGCCTCACCAAGCAAGCACCAAACCTTATGACAACAAATTGAAAGGGTTTCCATTGTCACCTCAACAACCTTTCTCCTACTCTTTAGTACATTTAAACCACAAAGGAGGTTTCCCTAAATCACTTATAAAGATACTCCAATACTAGGGTTCAAGGTGATGAATTAAAGGTCAAATGTTGTATAGAGTACTTGCAAGGCCTAATATGGCCTAGGTTTTCTATGCTATTGTTTAAGTACTCTAAGAGTAGACCAATAAATAAGCTACTATAAGTTAGAGCTTGGATGATATGCAATGATATGGCATTCAATGTCATATAGCAGAAGGAAAAGGTCTAAAAAGGATATTGAATAACAAAGGGGCAAGACATTCTAATAAAGGCTAGGCTACGGGAAACATTTTTGCGGCTGTTAGGTATGCGTGAACAGCAATAAAGAGGGTGACATTAGCCCTATTTAGCAGTGTTCCAAGGGCACATGTGCCCTAGGGTGGGGGTGCGCCCCAACACTCCCCCATGCTCAAAGCACGACGAAACTCCTAGGGACACGTTTCCCTCACGTCCCCTTTTTGGGGAAACTCCGAGGGGACATTTTTCTGCTGGTGAAACACGACTCCTTTGCAAGGGGAGGGGGGGCGCAAGGGGATGCTGAGGGATGCAACGGGGACACATATATTTTTGTGCCTAATAATTTTTATAAAACATTAAAAATTAAAAAAAAATACAAATATATAAATATATGAAAAAATTAAAAAACAAAAATTAAAAAAACGGAAACTATATTAAAACTTAAAACTCGTTAAAACTTTTCTTTAAATAAATAAATTAATTAAAATTATATTAAAATTTAAAACTTAAAAAATAAAATAAAAACAATAACAAAAATAAAAAACTTAAAAGTATATTAAAACTTAAGACTTGGTATTTATTAATATTATTTAGTATTTTTTGAGAAACTTACTAGTATTTCATTGCAAAGTGCTTTCTATGTTTACTTTTAGTTTAGTATTCTATGGCTATTCTAGACTTCAACATAATGTCAATGTCATTGTCATACGATGAATTTACTTTTTATCTTTTTTGAAATTTTGATGTGCAATGTATCATTTCATTAATTTAATTTAGATGTACCTTGCATCATCCCACATGATGAATTTTGAAGGAACATTGTGTAATGTCAAATGATGGATTCAATTTAGTAATTTACTTTTAGATTTACAATGCAGAAATGTCAAATGATAATTCATAAATGATAATACTTTAATATGTAATGCTGATCATATTTAGTCTTTAGATGTACATTTCATAATTATTATGATTTTCTATTTAGTTATTGACATATTTTTGGGATTTTATTTTTTTATTTTATATATTAGAATTTTAATAATTTATAATATTATAATTTTTATGACTATGACATCCCCTCATTTCCCCGGAAATTTCCTAAAATTTGGGGTTGCTTATATAAGTCCCCTTGTGCATATTCCCGCTCCCACATTTCACTGTCCCAGAAACTCGTTGGGACATTGTTATTTAGGTGGTGAAGACCATACAATATGCTAGATTTTTTCTTAAGTTTTAGATGCAATTCCTATTTTTAGCGCCAAAAACATGCACTCAAATTTCAATTTCATGCATATATCTGCCCTAGAAACCCTACCAACTGCCCTAGCTGTCTAGGAGAGAAAAAAAGAGAGCAATTTTATTAGGTTTTTGGATGATCAACATACTCTAAACCAAAGCCTTATCCTTATAAAACCCTAGCTATTGCTCTTGCGAGAGGAGAAATTAAATATAGAGTTTGCAAATTAAGAGTTTCCCTTTAAGCCTTAGAGGGTTCAATTTTACATGCAATATTCAAGCAAAATTTCAACAGTAATGTAGCACCTAGTCATGGCATAATTTAAACCCTACTTTAAACATAAAGCATGCAAAATATCAATAATAAGACAACAAACTTGACAAATCCTCCACAAAAGGCATTTTTTTCAATCCCAAAAAATGCCTCCATGCAAGATCACATTCACAAGAAAGTTGCACCAAGAATGATCACATCTTGCACATAGTAGAAAAAAAATACTAGATCGGACTCTCTTAGAGGAAAAGAATTCAATGTGTGATGATGATAAAATGAAATGATGGAAGGCTCTATTTATAGGATACCCATCCCACATATTTTTACAATAATTGAACTAAAGAAGCCCTATTGACAAGTTACTTTAAGTGTTCCATAAGAAAGAGGATACAAGCCAACCTCGTTGCTCAAAAACATAACAAAGGTGCCATAAATTCCCACACGTGTGGGAGAAAATCCTCCTCAAGAATGACGTCATCCTCCAAATGAGCTCTAGATGCCACAAAAAGGTGTCATGTGGGCTAATGAGTGCCCCATACTCGAAGATGAATCTCCTAGATCATGCGCAAGCCTCCAAAGTGCCTCCATGCCAACATATCATATCCATGGTGCCCTATGTCACCCTCAAAGAGCAAGAGTGGTGACATGGCACTCTCTAACTCGAGCGTTGGGCCTCCATTGTGATGTGCAAGCCCTCAACTCTTATTTCAACGATGACCATCGTCATCCGAGTTCCAGACTAATTGATTTCCACCAACAGTGCCAAGGCCATCTTGAGGGTATCTTGGGTCCACTAGGCACATCATCAATATCTCCAACACCAAGCTCCATCATCTCTGCATTTCAACATCTGGGGGTCCCTCGAAATGTCAAGCATCATGTGGTGTCATCGAGTAGCCCAATGCTCTACTCTGGATAGGCAATGTTGCATCAATAAGGTCATACTCTCTCTCTCTCTCTCTCTCTCTCTCTCTCTCTCTCTCTCTCTCTCTCTACAATCGGTAAAACTGCCTCTACTACTCTATTGAGAAAGTGGTGCAATGACCTCAAGAGGCCTCTACTGTTGTGAGGAGAAGTACTTGATAAAACCCTCTCAAGATCAAATGAAAATCAACAATCATTACATACAATAAGCATGGATGCATCATCGTGGACCATACTTAATACTTGGGGCACAATAATACTTACACAAGATCACCTTCAAATATCTAAGTATATCAAGTCCCATATAAGTGTTCCCTCCTTATGTTAGGGATGGTTAGATGGATAACCCTATTAGGTGTTTCCAACCCCCAAGTGGAAATGAGGGGTCCCAAGTTTGCCCATCAATCCATAGGTGTGTGGGTGTATGGTGGCAATGGAGTGGTCAGGATGCCATAGCCAAATGATTAGTTAATAGTCATCCAACATCTTGAGTGTACAAATGTAAGGAGAGAGCAATCATGAAGGCATGAGTTACCCTTTTCCTCAGCCTGCTTTTCCCACCCCTCTAGTGTAACTTCTACTTCTCTACAATTATGCTTTGATTTGGGTGCATAGCTTAGGAGCCCAAGTTTGTTTTTTGAAATTTAACATTTAATACCATTTAATCATGAGGCAGATTATCATTCGTCAGGGCTAGAACAATACAAGAGTTCCTTTTATAGATGAAGCATCATACGCTCGAGCAATCGGGTGATTGCTAATGAGGGGGCTAGAGCTCATGCTAAGTTTTTGCCCACGTGCTAATCAAATATTCAAGTCATCTTTTGCATTTTATCTTTTCTTTTATTGTGGGTATTTTATGCTTTTAACTTTGTTTTAGTTGCATCAATCTCCAGGGAAAATTTTGTCGTCCCAGACTCAAGGACGAGGATGAGACGGTGCCAATCCCCATGACCAATGACCACCAGCCCAAAGGATGTAGATGAAATAATGGGAAAGATGGAAAGTGGTAAGTATGAAATACCAGAGACACACTACTTCAATCAAAACCTCTGCAATAGTGCCCTTCCTCAAACCCTAATGCCTCAGAGGAGGTTCAACTAGAATAAAATCAAAGACTAACCTCCTAGGTAAAGTGAGGGAACAAGAATACAATCAAGATCAATCAATCATCTAGATCAACTTTTGATTCATATATTAGTATGCCCAAAACATGCAGTGAAGGCACATGATTACAAAATGGTTAAAATACCTATCGATGGATGACCCACCTTCCTTCAATAAGGAATGTTCGATTAGAGAGAGAAATATGACCATTGTGAGAAGTGGAGGATCCATTGCATCGTGTCATGTGTTGATCAATAGGGTTGTTGCATGCCTGATTGTCCAAGGGGAGAAAAGTTTTCTCCTAGCGACTCCCCACTTTTTGATGGGTAACAGTCCTCAAAGCATATTTATGGAAGGTCTTGATGTTGTTTCCACTGGCTTCTAATGTCTCCACATCATTCTCTATTCTTGGAGTTCTCATAGTTGATGATATGAACTACTAAGTGTTGAGTAGCGTTGTTGAATTATTAAAGGATTTGACCATCCTAGTTCAATATTTTGTGGGATGTTACACTTATAAGGTTTCCAAGATAAATTACTATTATGTGACTTAATGATACTGGTAACAATATTATTCGATTGATAGTTTATATGTTTTCATCCTAAGTGATGTTGATACACTGACTAGTTAAGATACCTACACTTGTGATCGAGATGTCAATAAGGTATCTTTGTGGCATGACTTCCCTTTATTATACTTACTGTTTTTTCTTGACTTACTTTTGCTATATGGTCTTCTTCATGAACTAATGTTGTTTTTCCATCATTTTTACTTCAACATCTGAAATTGTTTATTTTGACTAGATTGGCATCTTCTTGAGTCGTGATATTAAGAAAATCTATATTGGTTCCCTTCTAGTCAACTTAGATTTTTTTACCTATAAACATCAATGTTTCCTTCTATATATGTTGTTCTATTCCATTTCCAAGCAACTTCTTATCAATCTTAAGTTTCTTAATTTGTGTAAATAAGTTTTGATTATGTTTCCTAAGATGTGAAAATTCTTAGTTTTTAATCCATCAACAACTTTATTTTTAATGTCTTGATTCTCAAGTTTCTCATTTTTTAATGTTCTAATGTGTTCTAACAACTTTTGATTAAGGCTCTTGATGCAATAACCTCTCCTTGAATTTCTTCTCAAGATCTTCCATTTCTTTTTCTAACTTTTTATTGTATTACTTTGCAATCTTTGTCTTCTTGATTTGTGCAAGTAATTTTTTATTGTGGTCTTCTAGGCAAGATACTTCTCATTTTTATCAATGATAACTTCGTAAATTGTTTTTGCATCTTTTATTGACCTTTGATTTTCTTGAAAGATAACCTTTGAGAAATATTTAAGATCTTTTCAAGAAGGTACTATCGAATCTAATTTCACTATAATTTCCCGAAATTTCATCTTATTCTTCTTATCATGAAACGTCAAAAACTTATCTACATTGTTTAAAACAAAGGTACCCCATTTTTCAAACCATGGCAAACTGAGAAATATCTCAAATTCTTTTTATGCATGGTTCTAACATTAAATTGAGATACATATTCATAATCATCCATTGTTACTTGCAAGTCCTAAATTTCATATTGTCCCTTGCATTTTTGTTTTTAATTTATATTTAGCTCTGAAACTTATAAATGATTTTCCAAATTGATATTAATGTAATTCATTCAGTAAAAGCTTTTAGGGACCAAAAACCTCCCAAAATTGGGACGTATGATCTGGATTGGATAATTATATAATTTGCCGACCATCTCAATGCATTTAAGAGTGGAAAATTTGAAGGAATCAGCGTAGAGGCATAGTTATATCAAAAGGACCTACCTTGGAGAATTGGGGTTTGAAACCTTTCAAAGCTAGTTTGATGCATTAAATGACATTTTTTTGGGGTAAAACTTTCCTGTTTTATCATCAGACTTTACAATTTTGTTCTACACTCGAAGACCTTTCCAACAGTGCAAAAATCACGTCAAAAGAAGTTTGGATGCAAAAGTTATGCCTCCCAAAAGTTGACATCATGATTCACCACCATAATTCGGGAGGATGTCAAATCAGCCCCTATTACACATCAAAAAGGGGCTAGCCACATGGGGACTATGAAGAAGACTCTAGAGAGATCAATTTGAAACCCTGGTTGATGGTTGAACTAGTAAAATTTAACCATAAGTGCCCTATCAAGTTATGTAATAATCTGACCACTAGGAGGAAAATGGATTCCATTTTATTTTCTTGCATGTTTTTGTTCCATGATATAGCATAGTAGCTAAATGTGGATAGTGAGAGAGCATAACAATGAATGCGTGTTATGTAGCAACCCACAGGCTACAAGTATCAAGGAAGTCCAAAGAGAGAGCATTCTCTTTTGTACTTGCATCATTTGCATTACAATCAAAAGAGAGCAAATGTTATGAAAGAAGTTCGTATACGTGGCGAAGAGATTCTTGGAGAAGACTAGTTTTTCCTTAGCACCGAACTTGTAGAGAAGTTATTAAGGGTCGTTAGATTGTCTTTCGATGGTCGGTTTTGGGTCAAGGTCTTGGAAGTCTTCATTGAATAGATCCTACAAGGAAGAGTTTCTGGGTTTTCCCCTTGTGGGGTTTTCCCTGGCTTGGAGCCTATTTCTAGTGTCTTCTTTTTTGCATTGTGATCTTCTTATTGGCATTTGTCTTGATGATGAATTGAACAATATAATAATGATGAAGCACTAATCTAATAACACAAGAAAGTGTCAAGATTTGAGAGAAATCAAATTAATATTTACCCTAACTACTCTGCCATAGATTTCTCAATATGGTATCAGAGCTAGGGCTTTGGAGAGAGGGCAGAAAAAGAAGATCAACTTGGCTCTATCTCATCTTAAGAAGAGCAAAAACCCTAGACTAGATTTGTGAAGACAAGAAAATCAAATTTTTGGGCACTCTATCAAGCCCTAATCATTGTAACAAGATCGCATGCTTACTCAAGGAGAGACAGGACATAAAAACTGTGTTTGACGGACCTAAAGGCTAGACAAGCAGCCTAAGATGTTAGAAAATTGGAAACGCAGAAAGAGTTTCTTATACTTGATAATTACTTGTGAGTTTCTTGTATTCTTATTAACTTTCTTATGTTTTTCTTTTATCTTAGTTCATCAAGCAATTACCAAAACAATAGCACGAAGATGAAGGACACCAGCTGTAGGCAAACAGCCAAGACAAAACCCCAATCTTGGGGAAAACCCAGTCAACAACTCTTCCTTCAATAGTTTTCCTAAGATAATCCAAGACTCTTGACTTAGACACAGACTCCCTCCACACCAAGTCAGCCCTTTCCTTTTTCAGCAGATGATCACGTTCCAATACTGTCTTCGACCTAACTGCAACAATAGCAGCAGTAGCACTTCAATGCAGTAGTACCTTCAACCCAGCAACTTTGATCTTAATGCAACAGCTTCGACCTTGAAGCACTTAGCTCTTTGACCTTGAAGCAGCACTTCTACCGTGAAGCAGCGCTTTGACCTTGATGTCGTACTTCGACCTTGATGCCACAACAGAACTTCTCGATGCCGTAATAGATCTTCTTGATGTCGTAACATAACTTTTTGATGTTGTAACTGAACTTCGACCTTGATGTTGTAGCCCAGGAAATCACACGTTTGAGAGAGAGAGATAACCCAAAACCTTTGATCCTGCAAATCTCCTTCTTCCACAGCAACTTTGCCCTCTTTCACAGCTTCGTCTAGGAGATTGAACTTGTGTGAGTGATTGTCCTCCAAATGAATCAAATTGCTTCAATATATAGGCTTCTGGTGGGGTCGAATTACCCTTCTTAAGGCTCACTTGATGTTCTTGAGGTAGAATTGGTGTGGAGGTGACATAATTCATTTTTGAGTCGAAAATAATTCTTTTTAGATGATTCAAAAGCCTAAGAAGGGTCTTATTGAACATATAAAGACTCTAATGACTCAACGTAAATCATAGAAGTCCTCAATGGGGACTTTGACCTAAAACATAATGACCCAAGCATGAAACCCACGTTTTAATAAGTCATAATAATAATAATAATAAAATTTTATTTCCATTCTTTTTCATAAGTATATGACATAATGATTCAAATACAATTATGAAGACCAAACCAAGTTACATTCTTCAACACTCCCTCTTAACTAGGGAGGTATTCATGACAACAAGTACAAGGAAGATCTAAAACATATGAACTATGAAGAGTTTAGGCACCACAATGCCATGGACTAGATTCCTAACTAGGGCAATCTATCCAAGGTCCTCCAATAGTTTAGGCACTTGCAGTGCCACAGACTAGATTTCTGACCAGGGCAATCTATCCAAGTGGGAGTAAGATGGACTAAAGCTTTCAGCCTCTCTAGGTATCATCAGGCTTACTTGCTAACCATCAAACCAGGGATCTAGGTGCGTATACGAGATCAGAGCTCTATGACCAACGCCATTCTTCCTACTTTGAGATCTAGACACCTCCCAGGCAATGTGTCTTACACACAAACCTTCAACACTCCTGATTATTCCAATCGGTAGTAAATCCTCCCCAATCAAACTGATCGGTAACAAATCTCTCCCAATCAAACTGACCTATAACCATCATGTAAAACATGCAATCAAACCTCCGAGGGATTTACCTGTACAAACACAAACCCAATCAATAACAAACTTTCAAATGTACATAAGTAAACACAACCCTTCGGGGTCTTCTAGAAAACTGATGTTGCTTCTCAATTGTAATAGTAGGACTTCCAAGTGAATCTTGACAGAAGATTCCTTAATCATGCATCTTCCTTTCCTACTTCACATACAACAACATATTCTACAAACAGATCCTTCTTTTCTTATCTCAGCAGCTCCTCAAAATGCATTCTCCAATTTTCTTCTTTCAAGGTGTCCATCATAACTATAAAATACCCTCCCTCTTAACTAGGGACTTGTTTCCATGGAGACAAGAGTGATGTGTCCTTCTCTCACTCATGGCCTTCACTAAGACTTACGGTTATTAGTCATGGTCTAGTGCATGACACATGAAGTAGAGAACCATATCCATCACTCCCTCTTAACCAAGGAGGATCTAATCATTTCTATACAAGGAGTATACCCAAGCTCCCTCCTAACCTAGGGAGATCAACTTCTTTTCTATGGCATCAGAGAATATTTCATGGTTGCCATCCTTCTCCTCAGAGTTATCATGACCATCATACAATTTTCCTCATCGTGCTTATCAAATGAACATCTTCACCATCTTGAAGATTATGTACCTTCACAACTTAGATAGCAAGTACAACCAATTCTATAGAAGCATGACGTTAACCATATCATAATCATATAATAATGGAAGCATTAGACTTTATAAACATAATCAACAAGGGACTTTGCTTCTATTTTCAACTTCTTGCCGTAAATGACATCAATAGCTTAATCAAGTTATCAATCTCATTATGTACTTTGCTTCTATTTTCAACTTCTTGCCGTAAATGACATCAATAGCTTAATCAAGTTATCAATCTCATTATGTCAAGGGCTTCAATATTTCTTTCGGAGATATGACAAATTCTTTTATAACATAAAGCAAACCCTCAAACCAATTTAAACAAGTATAATTTCAACAAAGCATCTAACAACTTTCAGAATTCACATGTTAGACTTCCTACAAGGATTTTGTGTGAACCCTAGATTTCAAACATGAGCTCGAACAATCAAAACCAATCACAGCTCAAATTCAGATTTCAACAATCTTTCATCAATCTCATATTATCACACTTATCATCACATATTAGAGAATTGAGCTTTTATTTACAAAACCTCAGAATTCACAAATACTATCATCCTTGATAATCAAACTTTGACTAGGGCTTAGTTCCAAACCCTAGGACACATGACCATCAAGAATTAGGTCAACACATACATCTAGGATTGATTCCATCATCATGCACAAGCATATCATAATAACATAAGTTAGTCAAACCCAATGACACAAACACATTCAAAGATCTAACATATTTGATTAGAAGGCCAATCATATGCCTATGGATTCATTCCTAGGTCATAAGGGTCTTTCTCATAAACCCTAAAGATCTAGGGCTTCAATACATAACATAGAAAACCCTAAATTACCAAAACATCAAAGGTTTGGGATTTCAGATATCACCTTTCAACTCTAACAAGTTAGGGTTTTTATAACCATACCAAAACCCTAAACATTACATCATCAAAGCATCAAACATTTTCTTTAGACTTCATCAATAACCCTAAGTAGGCTAGGGTTTCACACATTATCATCAACATACCCTTAAGTTAGGGTTTTACAGAGAACCTCTTTAGGGTTCCACAAGAATAATCAAAGATGTGATGAGGGTAGATTTATCTAATGATGAATCACCCAATCAAGAATCTTTACGATTCAAGAGTGCTAGACGCAACCATGTTAGTAGCGTAGAATAGATTACCAAAAAGAATGAATATACCTTTATCATGAAGAGAACAAAGCTTATGGTCTAAGGCATACCTTTGTTTCTTAACAAACCTTGTAATCCCAATGTTTTGTCTTGTGAGGCCTTCTTTCATAATCTTTGAGTATTCAGTAAGCCTTTCCTAAACAAGGAAAATATGAATAGAAATTTCTCAAGATAAGTGAGAGAATCAACATTGAGGACAAAAGAAAAGTCTGCAACTGGAACTTAAAGCAAGCACATCTTTTGCAAGTGGAGTGCACAAGTCAAAGGGCCAAGATTCACTTATGGTAAAGGTTGTGTATTGCGAGCTTGGAGAGGCCGAGAAGGTCGAGATCGAGTTTATGGAGTTGTGCCACAAGTGTGGGGAGGCCAAGAGGGTAGTGGAGGGGTCAAGCAACTTCAAAAAGGTCGAACATGTGAGAGATAACCATCAAAGCGTAGGACGAATTTCTAGGGGCTTAATTTGCCAAGATCCATTAGTTGTGTTTTCCATGTATTATCTAAATGTCATTTTCCCTATTAAAGGAGCCCTTAATTTTCCCAAGTAATAAAAAGTGAAGGAGAATTTTGTGGGTGAAAATTTTGTTTTATTTGTGATTAATTTTCTATTTAAAGTTCCTCTGCAACTTATTTAAGTTAGAATACCAGTGTATTTCCATTCAATAGTTTTTTCAAAAGTAGTTTGTTGGACGAAATATATTCTCTCGGCATAAAATAAATTCTAAGAATTTAAATCAAATTTGGTATTAGCAAATTCAACATGGTATCAAAGCAATAAATTTTGAGGAGAAGGAAGATTGATTTTGTCACGGGGATTTTAACTAAATAATTATTTTCCAGTAGTAATACTTTCATGTGTTGAGTATTTGATTTGGATATTGTGAGGATGATTGCAATGAGGTTGAGGTTTGAAGACCAGTTGCAGGGTGCATTCAACTATAGTCCTTCAAAGGAAAGAATAGCATTGGTGTTGATGGAGAATGAGATTTGGGAGTTTGTAGAAGCAACTCATCCCTCCTACCGATGTTGCACAATTGGTCATCATAACCAAAAGGACCTCAAAGCCAAGAGAATCATTCTAGATGGGATGAAGGATCATGTGATCCCTCATATTTCCAGAAAGAAAATAGCCAATGAATTGCAGGAGGCTTTGGCATAGTTGTGTTAAGGGAAACAATCACAACAAGAAAATGGTGTTGAGGGAGACACTCAAGAGCACCAAGATGTCCAGGCCATATACATTAGCATCTTATCTCACTAGGATCACATAGGTTTGTATAAGTTAGCTACAATTGGGGAGGTCGTGTCAAATGAGGAGTTAGTGAGGACAGCCCTAAATGGCCTCACAAAGCTATGGGCTTGTGAGCATGAGAGAAGCTTCTAGACAGGGAAAGGTTGTGGGATGACTTATTACAGGAGGAGATTCAAAAGGAGTCTCTACATGGTGGCCAGCAAGAAGGTGATAATGAGAACCTTGCCCTTGCTAGTTAAGCTGGGAAGGGTAAGGGGAAGACCAAGAAGAATGCCAATGGGGAAGCTACCTCACAGGAAGGGAAGAAAAAGGACATGAGAAAAGTGAAATGCTTTGCATGTCACAAATTTGGCCATTATGCAAGTCAATGTTCGAACAAGAAGTGCAGGGGGAAGGCACAAGTTGCAGTCTTAGCAAATTCACAAATCAGTGAGTTTGCCACCAAATTCGCAAAGGAGTTCTTATTGGTGCCTTCTCTTTCTAGAACCAAAACCAAGGCTGCCCAGTTCCTAGACAGTGGTGCTTCTTGACATATGACAGGATCACAAGAGTTGTTCGCCAATATTTCAAAGGGTGACTCAAAACTACATGTGGATCTTGGGAACAATGCTAGGTATGCAATAGAGAGTGTTAGGATTATTAAATTTCAACTAGAGTCAAGAGAGCCTTTGAAAGTGACAGAGCTACTATATGTTCTAGGTTGACCAAGAACCTTCTAGCAGTCTCAACCATGGAGGACAAGTGCATGATGTTTACTTCCAAGATAGATAGCTATTTGTCAGGTCAAGATCTTCTAGATCAAGCACAGGATGAATGATTAGGAGTATGGAAGGGACCTTGTACATGTTAAAAGGTTTACCTACACATTCCCTAGTTCATGACAACCATAGTTTGTGCATGTTATGACACAGGAAGATGGGTTACTTGCACCACATAGGCTTACCTATATTGAGGGATATTGTCATTGGTCTTCCGAAGTTTAGTGTACAACAATGGGTTGTGTGTGCTGGTTATGCACTATGCCAAGATGACCTTTCCTAGCAATGACAGTAGGTCCGAAGGTATATTGGATTCAATACATTCAAATGTATGTAATCCTATGTCAATGGCATTTGAGTGGTTACAACTATTATACGGCATTCATAAATGATTTCTCCAAGAGGATGTGGATCTACTTCATGAAGGCCAAGGATGAGGTCTTTAATCAGTTTCAAGATTTTAAGGCTCTTGTGAAGAATCAGACAGAGAGGAAGTTTGAAGTTCTAAGATCAAACAATGGGGGCAAGTATACCACCAATGACTTCAAGTATTTCTACAAGGAGGTCGGAATCAAGGGGTTGACAATGCCTTACAACCCACGACACAATGGTGTTCTAGAGAGGAAGAATAGGGCCATCATTGGAGCTGCCAAGGCAATAATCCATTATCGGGATCTACCCATGTTCCTTTTGGGAAAGGCTTGCAATATGGTAGTGTACATTTAGAACAAGAGTACTCACAACGTCTTGGGGGGAAAGACTCTTGAGAAGGAATTCACAGGGGTGAAACCAAAGGTTGCGCATTTTCATAGCTTCAGGTGTCCAGTATATATCCATGTACCTTCAAAGAAGAGGACGAAGTTGAAGCCCTTAGCACAGAAGGAAATCTTTGTTGGTTACAGTGAGGCTTCAAAGGCATACAGGTTGTACTTTCCTTCATAGGGGAAGACTATGCTGAGCAGTGATGTCAAGTTTGAGGAGAGTCAATCCTTTAGTTAGTCACAAGAACCCCTTCCAGGAGTCACAAAGGATAAGGAGTGAGAGGCTCCGAATATTGAGGAGAGAACAACAACACCAGCTGTAAGGACTCTGTCTTCCGATCAAGAGCAGAAATTGGAGGCTCCTTCGAGCTCTATCAAGAGGAGGTCTAGATGGCTAGAGAGATGCTCAAGAGCATGTGAAGACTACAATGGAGCAAGTGACTTTTATGATCTCTTTCCTATGTCTAACTTGGGAAAAGCATATTGATTAATTTATTATTTAATGTTGGCTATTTGGCTAAGGTTTTCTAATGAAAAGTAAATTAATTTACTTTAGTGAGTTAGATCCAATTTCTACCATTGATCTCAAGTGAGGCTCGGGATCTAATTCTAGCCATTCATCACATAGGAGATAAAGGGTTTCAGATCTAGCTCAATGAGAAATTATAAAAGAAGCTTAAGGGAGCAGTGAAAGTCACGTCAAATTATTGGAAGCAAATTTCTCAAGAGGAGCGAGAAACTCAACACTAAGAGGACAAGAAAAGTGTGCAGTTAGTTCACATCAGCACAATTTTTGCAGGTGGACTGAGAGGATCGACACCGAGTTTGTGGAGTTGTGTCACAAGTGTGGGGCTTCACAAGGGCTGAACTCGTGAAAGACAACCAGCAAAGTGCAAGACAAATTCCTGGGGGCTGAAATTGCCAAGTTCCATTAGTTGTATTTTCTGTGTATTCTTTGAGGGTCATTTTCTCTATTAAGGGAGCCCTTAATTTTCCTTAAGGAGAATTTTGAGAGTGAAATTTTTTGTGTTTGTGACTGAGTCTCTATTTAAATTTTCGCTACAAATTATTTAAGTTAAAATACCAGTGTATTTTTATTCAGCAGTTTTTCAGCCAAATAATTTACTGGGTGGATATATTTTCTGCGCATAAAATAAATTGCTAGAAATTTAAATCTAATCTGGTATTTCAAAATTTAACACATTGTTAGGTCCCCTTATACACTCCAGCAGTGGATGCAGTGGCTCAATATTCCCCTAGGCCAGTTTTAACTTTTGGCTGTGCCCTCACTAGCTTCAAGTAGATGTTGAATGCCAGATTCTATAGGATGACAAATTTTGCCAGCTTTCCCATAAACAGGAGCCCAAGACTGAAGAGTACTTTATATACTAATGTCCCCAGTATAATGAGATAAGTAAATGATTCTATTGTCAGTTCAAAGAGTCATACAACTGCCTGTCCACATTCTTCAAGTACCCAAAACAAAGATGCCTAACATTTTACATGGAGGCAGCCCTTATATTTAGATATCTCATCCTTCAACCATCCCCCAGACAAGATACTACTAAGTGGATCACATTTAATGACCACTAAAGCCTTTCAAATTGCAAATATGGTATAACACTCTAGAAAATCATTGATGACAGGGAGACTAATAAACGCCATAGACATTCACATCTTGATGAGTACCATCTAGCAATATAGTTAGGGTTTATTTAAATTTGATTTCTCTTACCTTGACAACTTCTTGAGATTTGTTATCATTTCCTATATATTCATCATCAAGACAATTGCCAAAACAATGAAGATCACAAAGACAACAAGAGAACACAAGATGTAGGCACTCAGCCAAGGCAAAACCCCTCTCCTAGGGGAAAACCCAACAAAATTCTCTTCTCTTAGAACCAATTCAAAAAGAGACAACCAAATCCGACACTAGGTCCTCTTTCATCCATCAAGCCAACCTTCCAACTTTTGTCCAAGTCAACAATCTTCATACCATAAAAACAAAACAGATTTCTTCATTAACCAGGATCTCGGTCTTCCTCTTGACTAAAGCTTTCAGTTTTGCAACATACTAGTACACTTCGGCCTTACAACTTACTAGCAAACTCTGGTCCTGCAATATACAAGTAAACTCCAGTCCTGCAATATACTAGACTACTAGTACACTTTGGTCCTCTTCTTCTTATCCTCTTTAAGTCTCTTGTAATGGATAGCTCTTCCTTTCTATGTACCTTATTCATCAATAGAAATTTGCAGACCAGATTCATGCTCAAAATGAATGCTCCAATAGGTCGAGTACTCCTACCAGTATATAGACTTTAAGTGGGACGACATTCCGTCATTAAGGCCAACTTCATAGGAGGCTAGGCCGACATGATGGAGGAGAGACAAGACACAAACCTTTGCACGTGATGATGCTAAAATTGCGTAGTCCTAAAACAAATTCAAGAATTCAAGGCTTCAATAGGATTTTTTTCCATATATAGTTATCAAAGCAAGAAAAGGGTTAGTTCACATGTATGATTCCTTCAATCTAGCTGCTTGAATTGGAATTTTTAATTTATAATTCAAGATTAAAAATAAAACTTTGGACATGATGATGCAAAAATTGCAGAGTTCATAAACGAATTCAAGAATTCAAGGTTTCAAATAGATTCTTTTCCATCAATAGTGATCAAAGCAATGTTGAAATATGTAACTATGTTCGGTCTTCATAATGACATATGTAGTTATGATTTTATGTATTTGATGTAAAGAGAAAATAAATTTATTATTGTTGTTCTTGAGGCATGGGTTTCATGCTCAAGGGAAATTTATTTTTATGTCAAGCACCCATTGTATGCTTTTAGGGCTTGTCATTTAGTCTACAAGCTAAGTAACCGGATTCGTCCAAATGCCCTGGCGAACTGGAATCTGGCGTGTCGGATACGACTCAACCAAAAAACGTGTCCCAAAATAGGATTCATCGAATCCTATCAGGATTCTTCGAATCCCAACGTGTCCCGAAATTTGCCTGCGTGTCCTGATTTTTGCTTGCATGTCCCAATTTCCAGGATTTGTTTAGCCGAAAAGGGACTCCCGCGGGTTAAAAAAGGTCGCATTTCCTCATTTCAGTCACGTTGTTTATCATTTGGCTTGCATTGTTTGAACTGTTTGCAAGTGGAGAAGGGTTTGGAGCAAGGAGCTAAGGGAGTAGAGTGTTCAACAAGGAGATTCAAGCACCAGGTAAGTGCATTTCAGCTCTAATTTTTTGCATTTCTTATTCTATTACAGCAGTTTGTATATGATATTTTGTTTACAAATTTGTGCATGTTTTGTTCATTTCTTTTACAGTATTCATGGCTCAATCAAAAGCAGCAGTTAGGGGGCAAAGGAAGGGCAAGAATGTCTCCATTGGAGATGCCCCTCCTCCCCAATATCATCAGAGTCTGCTACAAGTAATGTTGATGGAAGAGGAGGACCTAAAGACAACACTGATAAATATCCATTGTGGAAATATGTCACAAGAGAGGATGGGACAAGCACCAAGGGAAAGGGAGGAGGCAATGTGCAATGGAGATGCAACTTTTGTCACATTTCTTTCAAAAGCACATATTATCGTGTGAAAGCACATTTGTTGGCTTTACCGGGTTGTGGGATTGGAGCTTGTAAAGTTGTTTCTTTACAAAAAAGAAAAGAATTGAAAAAGGAGTCCACCGTTGGTATGGAAAATGTGGCTTCAAAATCAAGAAAACCCAAGAATGAAGACCCCCTTCCATTTTTGAGGAAAGCCACCACCAAATTTCCATTTGAGAGTTTTACTTCTACTAGGGGGACAAGTAGCAAAAAGAAGAGCACTTGGTCCAATGGACAAGATTTTCCAAAAAGAGATACGGGAAGAGTTTGATCTCACCATTGCCTTCTTCTATCAAAACTTCATATCATTTAATGTTGCATGCTCACCTCTATTTATTGAGATGTGCCGAGCTCTAACTCAAGGGGCTCCAGCAGGGTATGTGCCTCCTGGGTCAGAGAAGCTGAGAACCACATTGTTGACGAAGGCAAAAAAAGAGGAGCAAAAAATGCTTGAGCCTATTGTAGCATCATGACCAACATCTGGGGTTAGCATTGTTTCTGATGGATGGACAAATCCAACGACACCCAATCATTAACTTCATAGTGTCTTCCTTGAGTGGTCCAGTTTTCATGAAAGCAGTGGATACACTTGGAGAAAACAAGGATGCACAATTTATTGGTGAGTTATTTATTAAAGTTATTGAAGATGTAGGTGTTGATTCTTGTGTGCAAATCATTACAGATAATGCACCTGTTTGCAAGGTTGTTGGCATGATTGTGGAAGCTAAATATCCACAAGTGTTTTTGGACACCTTGCATTGTCCATTCATTGAACTTAGCACTGAAATCCATTGCTTCTGATGTGCTTTGGATTGGAAGCATTATTGAGGATGCAAGACATATCCGTAACTTTGTGCAAAATCATACAAATGCCCTCACTATCTATAAGGAGTACACCAATCTATAATTGTTGAAGAT
This sequence comes from Pinus taeda, assembly GCA_000404065.3. NCBI lineage: Eukaryota > Viridiplantae > Streptophyta > Pinopsida > Pinales > Pinaceae > Pinus > Pinus taeda. The sequence goes on from APFE031349211.1 coordinate 152,494, forward strand.
TGCTGGTACACAGTTTGCCTCTTCATTCATGATGTTGAAGAGGTTGAGGGAGGTCAAGACCGCTCTTGGGTCCATGGTTATTTCTGAGTTTTGGTCTTTTTGGAGAAAGATAGATCAGGTAGCCTCTAGTGAAGGACACGGTGCTAGATGATGCTTGGCGGGAGAGGGTAGATCTAATTATTCGGATCATGGACCCTATCATTTCTTTGCTTCGATTTGCAGATATAGACAAACCCATCCTAGGAGAGGTTTATGAGGGATGGGATTCCGTGATTGAGTTTATGAGGAGCATTATTCTACAGAGTGAGTGCCCCGAGTATGAGACATCACCAGAGGCTTTCTATGATACTATACAGAATATTCTTGTCAACAAATGGGACAAGAATTGTACACATTTACAATGTTTGGCTCACTCATTGAACCCCAAATACTACAGCCATGAGTCGCTGAATGGTGGACCTTTTCGTAGATTCGCTCCTCACATGGATGGTGAAATCTCACAGGGGAGGAAAGAGGCATTCAAGCGGATTTTTTAGGATGCTGAGGTGGAGGATGCCTTTGCAAAGTTTTCCACTGGCAGTGGTCGATTTGGAGGTTATGATGTGATTAGAGACAGGGGGGGCTAAGAAGCCCTATTCTTGGTGGGCAAATCATGGGGCAACAAGCCCTCCTCTTCAACAGTTAGCCATGAGGCTCCTCTCTCAGGTGACTTCATCCTCTTGTTGCGAGAGGAATTGGAGCACATACGGGAATTTGTACAGTGTGAAGAAGGGCAGGCTTGAGCAGTCCAGTGCAGAGACAATGGTGTATGTGCACACGAACCTTCGTCCTATTTACATGCAGAGGGAAGAGTGGTTGAGGGGAAAGACAAAGATGTGGTATGTCTTTCCTGATGATATGGGTCTGGACACCAGTGTTGAGTTGGCATTGGCCAACATGGATCTTAATGATCCAGTGCTAGAGCCTATTATATTTGATGACTTAGAGGGGTCATCCTCCATAGCACCAGATGTAGAGGCGACTATGGATACAGGGGAGGAAGAGGATGCAGAGGAGCGCAGTGGGGACCATGATGATGAGGACATTGATGCTGATTCTGATGCTAATGATGAGGATTGATGCCTTGAGGCTTGTATACATGTAGTTGTTTTATATTTTCTATTTCTATTTGCCATTGGGATTGCACCAGCACTACCTATGTAACACATTTTGATTTGATGACTTAATGAGAAAACTATAGTTGTCAGTGTGTTTATATTACTATCTTGTAGTTGTAAGTTGTCTTTCAGTTATGAATTATGAATCATGATTTATGTGACCACTGACATGTATTTGAATTTTGTATGTACTATGCATGCTATAGATAAAGCTCTATGTTTGAAATCAATAAATTTGTATCATTAATTAGAATTTGTGTAAGAAATATCTAATTTTTAATATATATATTATATATTATATATTATATATATATATATATATATATTTAATAAAAAAAATATATAACGAATCCTACGTGTCCTGTTCCGGGGGATCAACGTGTCCGAATCCGATACTACGAATCCTGAATCCCCATGTCAGGTGACTTAGTCTACAAGTCAATTGAGTCATTGAAGACCCATTTGAGCATGTTACATATTGTAAAGGAAAAAATTATTTGAGTCAAAGACTCCCCAAGACCTCGTCATGATGCTACAACAAATCGGCTCATTTGAGGACTTAAGGATGGCTGTATAAAGGAGGACTCAGCCTCATTCAAGGAGATATCCAATCCGATCACAAATGTTCGATAAGAAGACAAGAAGAAGCCTCATACCCAAACGAAGGAGGAAGCATAAAGACAAGAAAATTGAATGTTTTTGGACTGTTTTTGGATCATCACTCTCACACGTGCGAAGAGGAGCTAGGGAATTCTGATATTGTAGCAAGTCAATATTGCAGTCATCATCAAGGGTCAAATTTTTGAGTCAAGAAAGGTCTCTCTAGCAAGCCGAATTGACAAAGAAGAAAAATCAAGCCAAGCGAAGGTCAAAGGAGACAAATTTGTTCATATTCTAGTCCCACGTGTGATCTATGGTTACTTCAGAAAAGGCAGAAATTACAGTCCTACTACAAGAAGCTGAAATTCTGAAAAAGGGTCAAAATTTGAGATTGTGAATCATGTTTGACCAGCGTTGACTTGAAGGAAGGAAAGCACATCAAGGAGTCGTTTTGACTTGGTCTTGGAGGGGCCTTGGTCAAGGGTCATAGGTTTTGGAACTCGTCAATTGAAATTCTATAAGAAGAGAAAAATTCTTGTGGGTTTTCCTCTCAAGTGGAGAGGTTTGGGCTCTAGTGGATTGCCTATATCTTGTGCCCTCTTGTCTTATTGTTCTTTATGATTTGGTAGCTGTTTGATAAAAAGAACACTAAATATATTCAAGTGAAAGAAGAAGCTAATAAAGTTAAGTAATAATACATCACAAGCAGTTATCAAAGCAAGAGAAACCACCTAATCTACCTGCCCTAGATTTCTCAACAAGCAGGAAAGGGTACATTCACATGTATGATTCCTTCATCTAGTTGATCGAATTGGAATTCTTAATTTCTTTTTAATCTTGAATTATAATTTCTTAATTTTATAATAAATATTAAAATGTAATAGTGTGTATGTTCATGTTGTATGCCAAGTGTATAGTACAAGCATTTTGGTGAAGACACTCCTGAACTTCAAAAATTCACCATGCAAATCTTAGGCCAACTGAACTCCACATCTTGTTGCAAGTCAAGTATCAAGATTCTATATTGAATTCTAAATTATTTTGTTTAACACTTCAGGCAGCACCAATTTTTTGCTCATTATGAAGGGAGATGTTGATCCAACATGTGATTGGATCGTTAAGCGTTGTGTTGGTGATGGGGATCCCAGACCATTATTGCAGGAATGTTGAAATTTGGTACCGGAGGACAAGTGGTTCCCTTAGGCTTTGATCTTTGGCCTAGGGAAAAGTGTCCAAAAGATTTTAATTTTTCTCCTAAAGTGACTTTATAATTTTTAAAAAGTTAAAATCTAATTTAAAAGTGACTTTAAGTAATAAAGTTACTAAGTCTAATTTTAAAATGACTGTTATAAAGTCAATGAAAAATTAGAAAGGAAAAAGTGACTTTGGAAATAAATGACTAAGTGGGTCTTTATTAAAGTGGGTGAATTAAAAAATAGAAAGTGAGATTTAAATGTGCATTTAATCTCAGCCATTGATCTAAATCTATTTCAGCCATTGGATTTAGAGATCACCCAAAAGTCACTTGGATCACCCAAAAGTCACTTGGAGTTATATTAAAGGAGGAAAGATCATTCATTCTTTCATGAGCAGATTGGGAGAAAGAGAGCAAGAGAGCAAGGGAGATTTCTGGACAAGAAGGAGAAAGAGGCAGCAGTTTGGCACACATACCAGGGAGCTCTTCAGCGAAATCAAAACAGCAGAAAGACAAGAAGAACAGCAGTAAGAACAAGCAGAAAAAGCTGATTTTTTGCTGAAAACTGAGAAGTTTCCAGATGGTCCGTTGGGCTGAAAACGGATAAGTTTGCTTGCTGATAAAAAGACATTTTTCAGAAATAAAGAAGAGCTCTCAAACTGGTTTTCCCCAAGAGTTGTAGGGGGTTTTTCCAGGGTCACGTTGACCAAAAATATCAGTGTTTTAATGTGTTTTAATGGCTGTTTATTACTGCTGATTTTTATTTCTGCAATTTCCAGCGTTCTGTAAATTTTTCAGAATTTGTGTTTTCAGCAAATTTATTTTTTCCAGCCTGTTGAATGTATGTATATGGGAAAGGGCATTTAACTACATAGGAGAAATAAGGAGAAACTGAAACCGGGGTGGGAAAACAGAAATTTTAACAAGGAATTGATGTGGTTGGAGCACTCTATTGAGGCAAGGCAAGGGGCAAAACCTCCATCTGGCCCTCAATATTAATATATGTCTTATGACGTATGATTTATCACTTTTTTCATTTTTCTTCATCCCGCAATAATGACAATTTTTTATGTATCATGTACTTGTACAATTTTGGACATCCGAATGCGTTAATTTTGCATTATATATAGTGTAAACTTGCATATCAGATTTCAATGCCAAATATATAATTTTTTCCAATTATGTGTATATTTGACATATTGCTATTTGTCAAGTCTATGTTGAGTCAACCTTGGGTCCATCCAAAATGTGTGCCTTGGAACAAATGCAGATTACCCAGAAGAATCTCTTCACAGATAATACTCATCAATTAGTTGATCAAAACACAGATAAAAGAAACCAAGAAACCATTTAGAGAGAGGATGAGTTTTGAAGCACCAAATACCACAATAATCGGAGAAACATAACTAGTGCATATACGATTTACCTGTGTAATGAGACGTTGAACAAATTCTCTCCAAAACAAAATGGTATTCAAAATGTAAACAAAGATAAAAATGTTCCATTGTAACCAATAAAGGAACAGCAATTGACAAATATTGTTTCTTCTTAGTGTAATAGAAGATCATGTGACTACATCTGAAAATTAATCATCAGGAACCAAAAGAGTAAGACAGTCACATGTGACCTTATCAACAGAGAAAAGATATTCACATTCAACACTTCCTGAATTAACCATCATGAAAACAGCTGTGGCATTACCGTACTATGAAATGAACTGAAAGGAGCTGATAGAGCAATACACCTTGCTAGGTTAACAGATAACATGAGTAAACCCAAGTCCTAATCCATATAGCATGTGAGCAGTAACCTGCCCTCTATCTCTTATGAAGAAAAAGGTGTAGCAATTAACATGAAAAATGGCAGAGTATCTTTATACAATATATGAGTTTCAAAGACATTTTCGGTAATTGTGAGTTTCCGGACATGAAAACTGGAAGAACTGCTCTCAACAACTCTAGTGAACTGAAGAAATAAATGAACATTCTACTGTAAAAGTATTCCTGATCTCTTAAAATTTTACCATTGCTAGACACAGGCAATATAGAGCTGAAACACAACACCTAGCACCCTGCCACAAAAACTCGCTTCCAGAGTCATGCAAATAAATATAGCCTACCTGCAAAGCAGCCATAATGTCACCATCATCATCTTCATCCTCCATTGCATTGCCATTAAGATCAACACTAACTGATCTTTTCCATTCGGGTGTGGAAGGGTAAAGCATTGTTTCTGGTTTTCTCTCATGATAAAACCTAAACAATGCATCAATATAATCCTGTTTATAAATCCCTGGAGGTCTTGCAGCAGCAAAGCGCTGCAGAGCCTGCAAGTTATAAAGGATATCAAGATTTAGTATGCAAGATGACATGAAATAGAAAATTCTTGAATATTTCATGAAAGATATGCTAAAGCATGAAACCAACACTTCAACTAAAATGAAAACGGAAATTCAAAACTTACCTCTTTAACAGTCAAGCCTTGTATGCGAACAAGATAATTAACAATCATAAACCCAGTGCGGTTATGGCCATGGGTACAATGAACCAAAATATACTTGTTCTGCCCACTTTGTTTATGATTATGGAAGAAACGCAATGCCTGCAGTTATCTTTTGCAGTCAATAAAATGCAACGGATACAAAAGAGAAACAAAATAAATGCAAAAAATTGACAGATAAATACAAGAATGTAGATTCTATTGCTTATGTAAGCAGAGCTTATTATTCGACCTCAAATAACGGTCAAACCAAGCCTGATGTATCACATAATATATAAATAACATGAACAGAAAAACCTTGTAGACAGTTAAAAGTTGAAACCAAAAAGAATTTCATCATAATTCGAAATCTCTGTTTTTAATAGGTGCTTTATAAATTCAAACATCTGTAAAGATTTATCATATGTCAAATCAAAATTTTCATAGAATAGACACTACATTACAACTCTTTCGAAGCTACAAGTCTGATTTTAACACTCCCTGAGAGTTTGTTGATACAATAAGAATAAATCAAAAGTGCATTTGCAAGCTATGCCATTTCCTCCTCAACTCATATTTAACTTAGTTTACATTGAAACAATTTTAATGCAATTTAATTAAATTTGTAAGATTAGAAGAGGCTTACTTCGTACACAAAAATATTTACAGATTCATTGTCTGGAACTGCATCTCGTCCTTTGCATGCAATCTGTATTCAAAGCCATAAAGTGCTCCATTGAAAATTATCCTCAATAATATCTAAGCAATCACTCTTTACTCTTGTCTCTCAAGCACAGTGAATCCAAAAGGCAATAACATCTCACTGAGCTCATAAAATAGAATACTAGAAATAATATCAACAAAAATTATCAGCAGGCAAACTAAAAGTTGGGGAAGAAAAAGACCTTGAAATGCTTGATGCCCCTGCTTGACCAATCTGAAGGATGATAGTAGCGTGAAGTATTTGTCAGATCAATTACCAAACCCAGCTGCAAAAGGAACAATCAAAAATAAGGATTTAGTAAATTTTCAAGAAAATCAACCTCGAAAGGCTTCAGCATGTTTCTTTGTAGTTTTTACCAAACTTACCCCAGTTTTGCAGTGGGAATATATAAACAAAAATATCAAAACCACATAAAATTAACACCAAATAGTACAATACCATCCCATGGGAATACAATATATCATGATTAGGTTTGCAATGACAAATGATCCTCAACTAGAAAAATATCAAATCAAGTCCACAAAGAACAATTATGAGAAAATCTTGTTAAGGACAGAAAGTGGAATCTCTAGGAAAAATGATGGAACTCTCCCCCATCCCAACCTTCCCAGAACTAAAAATTTGATTAAATTTCAACAGCCCTCGAATGAAAATTCAGGGAAACCGGGTTGCAACAGTGTTATGAAGCACGATGAAAATGTCAAACAGGACCTTAAAGGATCAAGACTGTAACCAACATGAAAGTATGAAATAGCATGGACATGGTTTCAGAGTACTTCAGGCTAGTTTAAGGACTTGCACTCAAGAAGAACAAAATTAAGATGAATGATCCCAAGCAGGCTTGACTTGGAAAAGGAAATGCTAAACTTATTGTGACCGACAAATATCGAGTGATGTGCTAATATCCTAGTGGATAAATTTGCAAAATACAAGACCAAATTTGACATGCGAATATATATGATTAAATATTATCACTTTGCATGCAAGGAAGAAGAGTTATGGACTGAAGTTCTATTGATAATGAAGTGAAACAACCCTTTCAATGCATGATTGCACGTGAGATTAGCAGAACGCCACCTCAACAACTGGTAAGAACAGAAAAGGGAAGATGAGGATAAGATCCGAAATACTAAATTAAATTGATAGAAAGCATAGCTTGTACAGAAATTAAATCAAATGAAGGAAAAAATAAAAACTGCAAATAAATGACGACAAGAATCTCTAGGAAAAGAAGTACAATTTTATCTTAGCGGCTGAAATGCAGGAAAAGGTATCTGAACTCTCTGCAGATATATGAGCGGAAATAGGGGAAGCCAAGGACAACATAAACAACTCAAACAAAAAGAAGCAAACCATGCTATCACCAGACAAGGAAATCATCATAAGATTGGAAAATAACATATCAACAGTGGTCAGGGGTGTCAGGAGGGGCAGGGATTATCATAAATCCCGAAGGATAAACAAAGATCAAGTATGCTTGGGCCTGGGGAAGAGTTCAAACAATGCATCTGAAATGCATGGCCTCCTTCCAGGCATTCAGTTAGCCAAGGATCAGGGTATTTCTTCTATTGCAGTTCTGGGGGACTCTCTCATGAATATTCAGCACCTCTGCTCTGATTCTCTCCCTTTGAAAAACACCCTTTCTCTCCTCCTAGGCACAGTTTCTGGTATCTTGGAATCTTTAGCTCATAAATTTTCCATCATATTCTTCGCAACCAGAGTCAAGATGCTGATGAGCAAGCTAATTTAGCTTTCCATCTTAAAGAAGGGAAAATGAGGATCAACGACCACCACACCTGGAATGTATCCCATGATCAAAACAAAATCTTTGCTAAGGCAAACTCCACAAAGGAAGAATATCCTGAATTGAGTCATGGGCAAGTTCTTGTATAAATCCCTTCAACAATGGAAGGTCCCGCTCCTCATCTATAGAAAAGCTGGCTGCATCGCTCCCGTCACTCATGCACTCAAGGTTCGTGTGAAGTTTCCCAGCTGGCGATCTCAAGATGCCAAAGTCCTTATAAGGACATCTCCCTGGTCCGTAGATCCAAATTGTATGGACAATAATGCTGGTTCAGAATTAAATTCCTGCTCCTTACCATATCTCTCACACTTGGCGACTCACCCAAACCCTACAGAATTGATGTTCATTGTCACCTCCTCCAGGTAATGGCATTGACAGCAATGTGGAAAGCATGGGAGATCTTGCATTCTATACAAACCTACAGGTATGTTGAGCTTATGCTGAAGCTATTAAATCAGTTCACCGTCGATAAATACATGGATCAATTCAATGACAAGGATAAAGCTTGGAATTTCCTGACTTCCATCTTTGTTTCTCCTTCATTTTAGGCGTCATTCCCACCTAGTTTTCAGCTATTTCATGCATTTCTGATTCCAGTAAAGTTTGTTCCTAAATTTAGAGCCGCTCTTCAAGAGATTCAATTTAGGCTAGATCACAATCATTAGCTTTTCTTCTCACCTTTTCTTCCCCCCTTTTCTTCCCTCTCATGTATTTTGTATCATTGGCTTAGGGAGTGCGTATTTCTTATGTGGGTGGTCTCCACATATCATTAACAAAACAAAATAATATAAAATTAACTTGCGTCTAACTCCCAAGTCTTCTATCAAAAATCAAATACCAAAATTGGCCCCCAAAATGTAGAAATAAATCCTACTCCAAAATATTTTAGGAAGGGACATTACAGTCCTCTGCCCAAAAATTGTTTGTCCTCAAGCAATGCCTAAACAAGTGCCCTCTCTAACTGTTGATCACCACTGTAACCACTAATAATACCAGGGTCCCAAATGTACCATTGAGTCATCCCCAATCTCAACACTATCCCGACACGAAGGACTCCCTCGATACCAAGATCCCAAGCCATCCTAATTAATGTGAAGCACACCTTGCTCCACTTGCTATCCAACAATATATAGGTACCAGAAGCCCTCTGCATACTAGCAATAACTAGAGCATCATGATAATGTAAGACTCTGCCCATCTCATGCACTACAAGCATAAACTCCTGAAGATGCAATCCAATCTTGGTGGAATTGAACCCTTGTCTACCCAGGCCCCCCCTGATCTCCTCCTATCGATCACCCTGCCACATCAGTGAAGTTACCCACACCATCAACGAATCATTAAAACCAAATGGAAGATCTCGATGACCCTCCCCTGTAGAAACCAGCTCACCTCTATGGGTAGTTGAACTATTCAGCCCTGTTATGCCAAAGTCCCCTACTTGTCGCAGAAGGAACCTATCTTGTTGACATAGTGACACTCTGGTCATGATTGATTGCCTAGCATGCTCGAACCTGAGCCTCCTCTCCCATAACTCTAGGCCATAATCTATGTGATGATTGAGGCTAGGCCAATCTTGCCAAAGCGACTCAACAATGCCAGTGCCTATCACTCCATGGCTAGCCCCAATGCTAAGCAACAATCTACATCGTCCTATGGTGAGGGCTTCAGTGATCCCCCATGTGTTTGCCTATGAATGAATCAGTCTGCCTGTTATCCTGACCATGCTCACTGAGGAGTGGAGTATCCCACCAATCCACTGGATCCCTGAATCCCATAACCATACTGGAGGTTCACAACCCCCAATCCTCTATGCTTGTCGTTTCGATATGTTGCTAGCTGTTGGGACCCCTTTGTGCCCTGTTTCTACCTCCTGTAGGTATCCAATAGGTAGGCACCAAGCATCAAGAACCTGTGCCATGAATATCCATCTACTTTGTGTCTACCAAATCACACAACGATATCTGTTATCCCAGCTCCTGATGATGTGCCCGGGCACTACCGAAAGCCTAGGCATCATCCTGCCAACAAGGACTACCATCCTCCGCACCTCATGCTCACCTAACACCTCAAGCTGTCCAGCTAAAAAAGCACCATGCAACTCTCTCTCGATCACCTCCCCAAGAGTGAACCTAGGAGTGGAACAATGAACCTAGGGGTGGAACATATGCTACCTTAGCAATCAACCATGCATCCCTAAGCCTGTAACCGTCAACTCGTGCACCTACCAAGTGTCTCAACTGGAGAGTCTCCTCTCAACCCATGACACGCGATATCTCATCCAACTACCTAGGGTGAGCCTCCCATGCCCTGTTGCCTGAATGGAGAGTGTCAAAGGGAAATAGCCAAACCCTTTGCAACTGTAAGCAACACTAGAGGATGATGGGTGGGTATGTCCCAAAGAGTATGATCAAGAGTATGTCAGAATGCTAAAGAGTAATCTTATGGATGGCCATCTCTCCACCTCGGATCTACTGATAACCCCCTCGAGGCCCTACCTCCACTAGACATGGTGTCCCCAGATGCTCAACAATGTCGTCATCGATTCTAGGTGAGTTGCGTCCAATGGTACACATACTGCCCCTATCCATAAGTCGCCCTAGAGGCAATGCTCCAAAGGCCTGTTGCACCGCATCATGTGTCACTGCATACCACCAAGTACCACCCCACTCCTCGACATGCCACTATACGCCGCAACCTGTCCTTGTACACCATTGACACCCCTGGCTACGGTTATACCATCCTGTGTCCTTCCTGTGTCACTGCACGTCCTCAATGCGATGTGAGTCACTCCTCCTACCCCACAATGTAAATCGGCATGTTGTCGTATACCACCATGCATCTCCATCCTCCTCTGCAAGCCACTGCTCCTTGTTGCATAGCCTTGCACACCACGGGGCGTTATGGCCTAGAATTGGGTTTGTATGCATCAGGCCACATCCCTCTATATAACATTCGATGCTACGACCTGACTCTGTGCAGCCTTGTGTACCACTGTCTACTGTCATACCACCCTATAACATAAGGTATCCTTCATGTGCCAAAGTGTCTGCCACTCTGCTAGTGATCCCACCATGACATGCGTCATGTCCCCTCGTCCATCTTGGTAGACCTAAGCACCCTAACTCCACTCCTGCTAGAGGTGATATCTCTGATGTGTCGATCCTCTATGACCCTTGAGTCCTAAACCTCAATGGGAGAACATCGTCTCCATATAATATCCGGTATGGTGGCCTACCTATGCCACCTCCTCCAACCAGCTCCTTCCAAAGAATGCTAATCATCTTGCGACGCCATGCGCAACCAACATGCCAATACAATCCATGGAACCTGCTCACAAACTGCATGTCTTCTAATGCCGACTGGAATTTCCCTAGGGAATGTATGTGCTCAGTCACTAGGTCGACTACCTCATCAATCCCATAGCCATCCCACATGTCTAATATCGGATGGGGAGCTCCACCTAGATCCCAGTGTCAACCTGGGCCTCTAATGCCCTCAGTGTCTAAGAACTCCCACTGAGCCTTACTCTAGACTATGACCATCTCCATGAGTCCAGTCCACTCCACCGGGTACCAACTCAGAATCTCTCGCCATCCAACCCTAATAGAGGGATCGAATGCACGAACTCCCGCACATAGAACAACCCCGACATGCGGATGTCAGCTTGTGCAACTCAGATCATCTCATCCCACTATTCAAGTCAACACATGAGATTTGACTAGGTAGCTCTGTCTCCCTCTCTCCAAAGGGCAAAGGTGACCCAAGAGTGTTGCTAACCTGGTCATACCCTCTGGTATGTCTAGACAACTTTGCCTCCCTCAACCCAATGCATAAGGGTGGGCTAGCAACACTGTAGATCCCATCAGTGTGCCTCCTAAATGCACTGTGTTGAAATCCCAATGTGCGGTCTCTATGTTACCCCTCATCAATGGCTAGCCCAAAGGATGGTTGCACATCCTCATCCATCATGGACTCTAAGTGAGCCTCCGACTGCTCCTCCATAAACAACCCAGCATGCAAGACATGCTCACCAGTCAGTTGTAGGTGACTGTCATCCGACAACTCTGTCATAGATCTAGATGCCTCTGTACCTATTGGCTCCTCATCAACAGTGGGGATGTGTCCTGCACCTCATCAACCAGTGGTGCGCTACTATCACCTACGAACTCGGTCCCAACCTAAGATACCTCATTAATGGATATCTCAACAACAAATGACATCTCATCAACAAGTGTATCCTCAATTGTCTCCTTGCCAACCATGGCCCCTTGAACTACTCTCTCGTCTTCTTCGTTAATCCACTCAATCATCCTAGAATAATTCCACTAAATCCCCATTGGTTTGTGCATGCCTCTTAGTTCACAAAGCTCCCAAAAAGAGAGGGCCACCTTAATGTCATGACCCAACGATTAGTATGCCCTCCAATTTGATTCCAATAACTCCACATCAATTGCAATCATGTCTAGCCATCTTAATGCATTACCCATAATTTTGGGCATAGTGGAATTGTTGTATAATTGAGAAAGGTCTTGATTCCCAATTGCGAAATGAATAAACTTTTCGCCCACATCAATCATCATTTGTTGCATCCTAGTCACCTTATTCAAGGTTACTGCCATGTTGTTTGATTCTAACATGTCTTTGGATCCCATGATTCCTTAGCTTTTTATTCTGGTCATAGAACGAAGGGTTTCCCACAAGTTGAGCTAAGATTATGGCTCTGATACCACTGTAATATTCTAAAATAGGAAAAACAGTGATATGAAAGCAAATAGAAAATTTACACCACAAAAAACTTTAAACAATTTAGAAACACACAGAATCATCAGAAATATGGACACAGCTGAGCCATTTTATTATAACTGGTGCAAGAGTACAAATATACGAAAGGAATACACTTGGGCTTGCCTTTTTTGGCAACTAAAGCAATGCCCAGGTGAAGCAATGATAACCCAGAAACTGTCCAACTACTGCTCTATGTTGCCCTAGCAAATATACACTGCCTGCTACAAAGATATGGTTGAAAACCCCACCTCCAGTGCTCAAAAAATTTTGCAAATTTACTGCTGAGGTCCTTGTCAAAAACCCAGGAAAACCCAGAAATGGTTTGGCCTAGTTTTGACCTTCCAAAATCGACCCCCAAAAGGCCCTACGGCCTCCAAATTTGCTAAACTACACTGCCTGCCAATACACTAGCAAAATCCTCCCCAGAC
>APFE031349220.1:4931-73599 GCA_000404065.3 Pinus taeda
GTTCTGTTTTTGCTTTCTGATCTTTGCCCATTCAATAGTTGCTTTCTTTAGTCTTTTTAAGTTTTCCATAAACAGGAAACATTTTTCCTCCAATGAGCTCCTACCTGGGTGATTCCAAGTCTCTCTGAAAAGTTTATTGAAGGAATCCTCTTGCAACTAAGAAGCGTTAAATTTGAAGGGAGTTGCCAGTTTATGAGGAGGTTTGGAGAGCTCTAGAAAGATTGGAAAGTGGTCCGAGATTCCTCCCTCTCCCACCCATTGCCGAAACATTGGAATTTTGGAGGTCAGATCTTCGCGTAGAAGAAAGCGATCCAATCTTTTTGCGATTCTTGCCTCACCTGCTCTTCGATTCCTCTAGGTGGGTTTTAATTTGATTAGGTTTACATCTATAAGATTATGAGAGCTGATTGAATTCAAGAAGAAATCTAATAGTGGGTCTTCTCTGGCCGAAGGTCCCCAGGCCTCGGCATTTCCAATGGAAAAATTTAAATCTCCACCCAAAACCAAAATTTGGCTTTTCAACACTGATTTTGACAGGAGGTCAGTCCAAAATTTTACCCTCCCCTGGCATGGCCCATAGATGTTTAAAATCACCAAGGGAAAGCCAAATTCTGGTGATTGAATCTCCATTCCTATCGCATGATCCATACCCCATTGGTTTACCATTTTCATTCTTCCATCCCTGTAACCAATGGCGAAGCCCCCCGAGTGGCCAACGGAATCTACAGCGGAAAAATGCCAACCCGGGAGCAGAGAGTTTAAGACCATCTCCACTTCTATACTCTTACCTAGAGTCTCTTGTAGCAAAAGGATATCAGGGTTAGAACTCATGACCATCTCCTTGAGAGCCAGTTTTTTGGGTTTACTGGCTAAACCCCTGCAGTTCCAAGATGAAATAATCATTTTATTACATTCTCATGGGGATTCACTGCTCTAAGCGCCCCAGGGATTGACATTTGTTTACCATCAGCCACATCAAACTTTGCTTTCACCTGTGCTTTAGACAGGTTGGACTTCCTACCCCTCACTTTGCTTTTCAAGCTTTGAGGGGAAGTCAAACCTAGGCCACCAACCGATTCTAGGTTTACAGGTTTTTTATCTAATGATCGGAGATTATAGTGACATACAGGAAGAGAGGGATCAAGATTAACTTCCTTATTTGGAAAATCTTCACAGTTCAGGTCTAAAGAAGGAATAGCGGCAGTGATGTTTTCAACATTAATTTGTTCATCATGGATGCATTTTTTGCTATGTGAACCAGAAATCAAACAAGCATCTTTTATTTCAGAAGGAGACAAAGATGGGTTACTTGAGTCTAGTCGCATACCCTTTGAGTCTTCGATGATGGTAGCTGCTGGTTCTTTGTTTGACTCCTGGACCAAGCTTCCGGTCCCGAGAAGTTTTTCATTCGTGCCCTCTCTGCTTGGAGAAACTTGTATAGCCTATTCCATTGACTTCCCCTCTGAAATTTATCCACATCCATAGGCTCCTCCTCTTGGACCCCCTCTGTCCCTAAAGTTTGTTTCTGTTCTGCTTCCTTCCCCTCCTGTTCGACTGTCTTCTGATTCCTTCTTCGACGCTTTCCCAATGGACATTCCCTAGCCAGATGGCCATAAGCATGACATTCATGACATCTGAAGGGAAGATGTTCATAGTCCAATGGTTGCTCAAAAACGTAATCTTTGTACTGAATTTTTATGACCTCCGTGAGACCTCCTCTAGGATTTAAACTGACCAAGATCCGCGCCAGAGCTTTGTTCTGACTTTGGATATAGGACATGTCCGCCTCCAGATAAGTGCCCAGGAGGTTCCCTATGGACTTAAACACAGATTCCACCCAAAGGAAAGGGGGATACCTGGGTGCCCGAACCCAAATCGGAAACACTTCAGTCTTTTCATGCAGCGCGTCAAACATCGGACTCCATCGTTTAAATAGCACAGGATGATTTCCGAAGGCCCAGTTATTCCCTACTACCCAGTCCGCCGCCTCCTTATTCTCAAATTTCACCATAAACCATCCTTTTGCTAGGACCGAAATCTTGAAGCTTTTGACTAGGCCCGTCTGCCAATGCTGCTCTCCCCAATTTTGGATGAATTGGGCTGAGTATTTCTTGCCCCTCGCTCTCCCTACCAGGGTACATTTGGCCACTGCTAAAGCTTCTTCTATCTGCACATCCATTCCAAAAACTAAGTTTGCTTTGAATTCTTTCTTTTTAATAAGTTTATGCTTTTTTCTTTTCTCCCCTGTCTTCCCTTTCTCAAAACCCTCCTCCCTGGATTGAGCATTCGTGGCATTCTTGGTCACTTCCTCTTGCTGTTCGTGCACTTCCTTATCCAATGTGGGGTTTCTCGTGACGATGATGTCTGTTGATACTCTGCTTCTAGATCCTTTATCTAGCCCCTCTGTGAGGTTAAAGTCCACTTTCTGCTTCCCATTACTAGATCCAGAGGGATCCTTTCTAAGTTCCAAGGTTCCTCCTGCTCCAATGTCAACCGACCCTGTAATTCGACTAGGGCTTACTAGGCCTTTGGCAAGGATAGCCCTGGTAACTGCCGGCGCCCTTTCTGTCTCAACCGCCACTAAATCAGATTTTAGTCCTACGCCGTTCCGAAACCCTTGTATCGACCCATAATTTACTATGTCTTCAAGTCCTCTTGATAAAAACGAAACAGATGAATAGGGCTTTCCCTTACTTACTTGGAAGGGGTGGGAGTTTCCTGCTTGATGAAAGCCCTCCTCCTGAAGGCGCGACTCCTGAAAAACCTTAACTCCTTGACTATTCAGACCGACCAAATCCAGGCTTCCCTCCAACAAACCCTTTGATGACCTGTTACTCCATGACCCTCCCGGTGAAAGTTTCTCATTTTCTTGACTGCTAGTTGGCCCAAAATACCAATCAATATTCTGGGCGGTTAAATCCTTTCCCCATACCGATAAAATATCCTCCGGTTCTGGATCCAGGTCGACTGCTTCTCTAGGATTAACCATGGTTAAAAACCTGCTGCAGACAAACACAAGGAACCGCAAACGGTTCGTTCCCGCCAACGAAAACGATGTAAAACCTCGGGTAATCCGGAAATGGTGCCAGCGCATTAACCCTCAGCAACAAAAACATACTCCAGCACAGTGAAAACCCACATTCCAAAGTTGCCTTGCTGTTACCTCCCAGCTGTCTTCGTCAACGCCTTTTGTCTGCCACTTGCCTCGCTAAAAAAACCACGCTGTCCTTCTTCGTACTAAAACTGCCTCCGTCATCAAACTCTGAATCCATGCCTGCAGGGCCTTAGGCCCTTGGCCTAGACGGCCATGGCTCCAAACTTTCGCCCCTGCGACCAAACCCTCTTACCACTCTACAAAATGAGATAATTTCTTGTGCCCTTATGTTATTACTGTTATGTCGGCTTGATTATATTGTGACCCCTTAGACTCTTATATATAGAAGGGAGGTTTAGTCATTTGTATCATCCAATAATTGTTCATTTGTGTAATGTAAAGGAGGTTGCCCCCTCGAAGAGGCTGAATTCTAAGACGTTGATCTATCTTTTCTATCTTTTTGTGAGTTGGTTTCCTATCAGGGCTTCTTAGATTGGTGGAATCCATTCATCAAAGGAGTAGTCTCACGAGAGAATATTCCAAATTGGAACATGTTGTGGGATGATTTCATCTAGGAGGAACTTTGGGAAGAGGAACTTCACCAGAAGATTGATGTAGAGAACATTGCCCTCGCTAGTAAGATGAAGAAGGAAAAAGATAATTTCATCATTAAGAAGAAGGACCTAAGAAAATTGAAATGATTTGCATGTGAAGAGTATGGTCATTATGCGAGCGTGTGTCTCCATAAGAAGAAGAAAGGAAGGAAAGAGAAGAAGCCAAAGATGGCGATGGCCTCTCCAACTATAGTCAACGAGGATGAGTACACTAGGAGATTCAATGAGGAATGTTCTCTCATGTGCCATTTCTTCGAGAGCACCATTTGTGAAGGTGCTTCGTTCGTAGATAGTGGAGCATCGAAGCATATGATAGGAACTCGAGAAGTGTTTGTGAGCCTCATTGAGTGAGACTCTGAGATATATGTGAAATCAGTGATAAGAGTTAGCATGCAATTAGAGGAACATGGATTGTACCATTCCGAATGGAGTCATATGGATTGCTACAAGTATAAGATGTACTTTGGGTACTAGAGCTTAGGTGCAATATACTCTCAGTCTCAATAATTGAGGCAAAGGGTTTTGATGTTTTATTCCAGAATGGAAAAAGTGATGCTCAAGCCCAGTGGATCTAACTTTAGCATAGGAGTGGTTCTTGGATTCAAAGAGAATGGTTTGTATAGAATAAAGGGAAAGTCTATTGACCAAGGAAAGAATAAGGGTACAAAGATTCAAAGAGATTCATTTTTTAGAGGGATTTTGCTGATTAAGAGGGAGAGTCAACAACCCCAGAAGAGTGCATCATCAGAGAGGATAAATGAGGCTTCCATATCTGACAAAAAGGATCCATGTACTGACTTAAAGGCCTATAAGGAAAAGAAGAGGTAGGATGATTATAGTAGCAAGAAGGGTTCTTTTCTTACAATATGTTTTGCTTATGTGATGAAAGTTGAAGCTTATAATGATTGTTAGAGAGCAACAATGGAAGATGATTGTGTTCTAATATGGGAAGCATATATACATCCAAGGGATGGAAGTACCTTCCTCACTAAGAGGGAGTGTTGAAATTTGGCAGCATTGGAAGGTACTTCTCACATGGATTTTGTGTCGGGGATGTGAGAATAATTAAAAGTTATAATGCAAATTTTAATTTAATTATAAGTTATCTTAAGAGTCAAGTCATTTTAGGTCAGTCAACAAGGCCAAGGGACACCACTGTTGGAGTTTCACATCCCTTGGAAAGGTATAAATACAAGGGAAAATGAGCATAAAGGATCATTTTCTTGTGTGGTGACAAAGGTAGAGAAAGGAGAAATAGGAGCGAGAGGACAACAGAGGATATCTAAAGTTTTTTGTGGTTTTGGTCTGCAAAAGGAGGATCGCAGGAGGAAGATTGTGGGAGGGCCAAAATAGGTTGCAAGGAACTATAGGAGGGATGCTGTGGAAACTCACTGGGCTTAGGGAGGCATCCACTGGCCTATGTAAGGTAAAATCAGTTGGTCAAGGATAGAACTGGGTAACTAAAGGCCTAGGAGAATGCATAATGTTGGAACATCAGACTGAAGGACTAGTAAATAAGGTTAAAGAGCTAGCTGCAAGGGACAATAGTGTAGCTGTGGAGGATCGTGGCCTGAAAGAAGATGCCTAGGTGAGTAAACTATTGTTTTGTTAATTTAAGGTACGCTGGTTAAGCCCTAGTAGTGCTACAACATGTGATTTAAGTCTTGTAGGTGTCTAAGTATTAGGCAGAAAGGGCTTAGGGAACAAATATTCAACCATAGGATTTAGTGAAAATGAATTAACTTAGCATTTGACATTGTACTAGGATATAATGAGCCATTATCCTGGTATGAGATCCTTGTGATTTTCTTGTTAATAGAATAATAAGAAACAAGTTTGGGCATTAAATCTTGTGTACTATGTATTGATTTGTTTGATGGTATATTTTTGTTGTGAAAGTTGTTTTAAAGTTAGGCATTGCAAGTGTGTTTATGTTTCCTATATAAGGCATAAAACATACCTAGGGTGCATGAATTTCTCACAATATGAAGAACCAAGATAGAATATTAAGTATATTTTCAAATACAAATCCATAGCATTCACTAAAGTTCAATTAAAAAGAAAATCATACTTGCACCTACCTATGAAGTGTTGCAACAAATTTTGATATGTATTATAAATGCTCATTGGCAGGTGTTAAGCAATTGAATGATGGTTGTTGCATCATCTGATTGATAAGAGTTGCAACAATTGGTTGATAGATGTTGCGGAAGTTGGATGATAGGTGCGGTAAGAACTTTATGGGTGTTGTAGCAACAAACATATGGGTGTTGCAACCATTGGCTGATAAGAATTGCAACAACTAACTAATAGATGTTGTAACAACTGGCTAATAGGTGTGGCAGTGATTGTTTGATGAATGTTGCAACACCTCGCTGATGGGTGTTATCGAAATTGAAGCAACACCTATGATGGCAACTGTAACAACACTTGTAGCGACACCAACTCTTGTAACATCTTGCCTGGAACTTTGCAAAAAGTGTATAATATCTTGAGATGATCCATAATGATGTAAAATTATGCAAAAAAGAACAATGCTAAGCTTTAGATCTTGGATCACCAGGTGATATGTAGACTCAGATGTGGAACAAACTTGTGTGTGAAACTTGTGAATGATTATTTAAAGAGCAATTGAAACTTGAAGATGAAATTTTCTTTTATTTGCAGGATCTTGTTTGTGAGAAAGATGGTTTTCAAACAAGATTTGTATAACTCCACTTGAAGGGTTTTTACAGTTGGAATTATTATTATATTTTTTTACTTTTTATTTTTTCGTGGAATGCCCGCCAACAAGCTAGTTTTCAAACATTCCAAGGTCTAATGATGCCAGAGACATGTTTTCACCATCAAATCTATTAAGGAATGAGATAGGAAAATGAGGCAACTCATCATTGTAAGTGATCGAAGTCACTTTATTACATGGGTTAGAGATGGTCAAAGTAAGAAGTGGGAAATAGAGAGGCTAAACTGTGATTGACTGGTAGTAAAAAAATTAAGCTTCAAGGGCAACCATGTAAACAAAAGAACTCCATAAACTTAAGCATACAAATATTTTGAATTGGGAAGAAGGAAATGCACCAATATACCATGGTTCTGATGAATGAGTAGGATTAATAGTAGGTCTCATTGAAGAGATCCATATGTAGCAAAGGAATTGGAAATGTAGTGATTGGATTTAATTTATGAAACATTGGCCTTTACTGCATCCTTACTAGTTGTCCGAAAGGTGCAACACTTTTTCCAAAAGATCAACTGTTTGAGAGTTGCATCAACTATTTTTTAAGTGAGTTGTGGAAAAAATGCTGAGGTGAGTTGCAATACTTCTAAGTTGCATCACTCTGTTATCACTCAACAATTTTTCTTGGTTGTGGGAGAAAAATCTTAAGGTAACCTCAAACCACATTAGGATTGAAAGTTGACCCTTCAATCTAGAAATGGATCTCTAGGACTCTGCTACTCAAGATCACTACAATAGCATGTCACTAATATGCTTAGTGGCTAGATTTAAAGTGAAAGAATGACATACTTGGTTGGAAGGAAGGAAAATAGACTGTTGGGCATGGAATCCAAAGTGGTTAAAAATCAATCAGAAGGTTACCAAGATGTCGGT
Source organism: Pinus taeda (assembly GCA_000404065.3). Classification (NCBI taxonomy): domain Eukaryota; kingdom Viridiplantae; phylum Streptophyta; class Pinopsida; order Pinales; family Pinaceae; genus Pinus; species Pinus taeda. Next base: position 12,250 of record APFE031349220.1, read on the forward strand.
GCATGGACAAAGAAATTACATAATCAAAGCATGTAGTATTTTCTTAAACATATTTATCATTAACTATGGTGGGAGAATAAAGGAAACAAGCCATCAAAACATAGCACCAGAGGTGAAATCTGTAGTGACTTTAGTAGGGAAAATGGTATCTAACTACATTGAAATTAGAGCATCGCAGGTGATTTCTAAATCATTCACCTTCAATTAAACACTGAAGATAACACATTCAACGAAATACTGAAAGAAAATAATCACTGAAAATAATACACACTGGAAAATACCAACACAAGAATTTCTGGTTCTAATTGCCAAAGTCCTTGTGATAAACGGTCACTTTGATTAAATGCAAACAATATACATACACAATAGTCTTTTATTTTTCTCAAAATCCGAACCCCTGTCAATTACAAAATGCTTGCTTAAATAATAAAAATATTAACTATCTCTTCCTAACTTTCAGAAATAAAATCCAATAAAAATCATGAAATTAAATCTAAAATGGCTGCAAAATATCTCAAATTGTTAAAGCATCTGTAAAGTTTCCTTTTGACTGGAAACACATCATCAACAATGAAAATCAGGATAAAGTTTTCCTTGATTATTTGCCATCAAATCCTGTAATTGGTTACTAAAAATACTTTGCCAATGGTCCTTGAAAATGCTGGATCTAATCCTTAAAATCTGGAGATGATTCATCCGTTGTTGATCCTATTCATGAAATCTGGAAATTCTATTTTCCAGTATCATCTGGTTTTAAAAGAATCACTTTCCTCCATCACATGCTCATACAATCTCATCCTTCCTGATAGACATTGATTCTATTTTGTTGCTTGTTTGTGTTTTATGTTTTATGTGTGTGAATACAAATTTTCCCCATGCATTGCTAATGGTGATGTTTAAATAAGTTTTGATTTAGTTGAATTGAGGCTTCTGTGATCTATAATAGTTGAAAGAATAACTTTGGCGTAAATCACATGTAGACAAACATTTGTCTATGCTTTTCGAACCAACTAGTGAAATTTAAGTGAAATGGTAGGTGAGATGGGTGAATAAGAGTATTAGTGGAGATGAATATGATGAATAGAATTCAACATAGAAAAAATGGAAGGTAAAAGAGATGTGAACGAAATGGTAAATGAAGTGGGTGATTGGGAATATAAGTATGGAATTGCATGTGGAGTGGAAGTGTAAGATGGTAATGTAGATGCGTTTAAACTAGGGTTGAATGTTTACTAAAGGAGTTAGTTTCGTAACTTAGGATTTAGTTATTTGTTGTATTTTTCTATGGTTTTAGGAGTTATTTTAAATAGGAGAAGGTTCTAGAGTATTTGGAAGAATTAAGAGATTTGTGGGTTAGGTAGATCTTATTTAGAGATGAGGAATTAGATGAGATTTTTTATGGATCATGAGAGCTATTTTGGGAGTTAGTTTAGGATCTAAAACCTACTTTGGGTTCAGATCCACTTGTATAAATCTGGGATAGCTCATGATGCAAGTAAGTGAGTGAAAGTGAAGAATGAGAGGCCAATGAGTAGGCGAAGAATTCTCCTGTAAATATTTTATTTATTAATTAATTATTTGTAAGATTTTATGTGCATTTGATATTGTGTGAATTTTTGTTTTAGGTTGTGCATTAATATTAAATTGCAGGCACTATGGTTAGTTTGCTGCATTTTTTTGGTATCAGACCCAATGTAGAGTGCTTTTGAAATTTAGATCACAAGATTTACTGTGGAAAGCCAAAATTGAGTAAAGCAATATCATGGAACATGGAGCTATGAAGCGGAAGCAAGAGACCTGGGAATCATGAAGTTTTGCGGTAGCATTGAGGATGTGAACATAATCTGACGAACATGGATTTTTTTGTTGTTGTTCATTGTGCAAGACAAAAATATATCAAGAACATTATTTTGTTGTTTACTGTCATTAATTGTGGCCATGTGCGAGTTGTGTGCTAGAAGCAACATTTAAAGTAATGAGAAATGTAGGTGTTTCCATCCACCGAATTTTGAGCACATGCGTTTTTGGTTCACTCTGGTTCATGATTGAGTTTTTACTGATACACAGTTGGTAAAGTTTTCTCCCTCGAGTTGTCGTGGAAAGCGTTCACATAAACATATGTTTATGCGAAAACATCGTTCATGTGTATCTTTTGACTTTCCCAAGAAGTATCAAAGGTATGATATGTTTTTACCAATTCATGTGGAAAGAGTACATAAGAGAACTCCTCAGAAATTGCAGGAAAAAGAGTATTGAGCAATGCATTATGGCAGCAGACTTTCATGGGGCCATTTTAGCTGTTGTTGAAAGTAAAAACAAAAGCTTTATAAGAGTAGAAGGCATCATGGTTCGAGAAACCACGAACACATTTGGAATCCTCACCTCAGAAAATAAATTTCGAGTGGTGCCAAAAAAAAGGATCCGTGTTTATCTTCCGGTTTGACTTTTGACGAGTTATACTTTATGGGGACAAGCTGCCCTCCCGCAAGTATAATCAAGCTGATTCAAAGTAATTTTGGTAATCGATTTTACATTTCCAAAAACTTCATATCGTATATCCATGGATAAAGAAAACAAAGAATTGTTAAGAACAGTGTGTGAATAAAGAGTTTATTTTTAAAGTGAAATTTTAGAAGTCATCGAAATTAAAAGGTTCAAGAGTATTTTTATAATGGTTGGTTTAAGAGTAATATTGTTGGGAAAAAAGTTGTCGATGGTTTTTAAATTCAACCATAAATGATGGGAGGAAAGGGCATATGTAATTTTATTTTTATGTATTAAGAATAACATCACTTTGGATCATAAGCATGTCTTAATGGAAAGTGGTTTAATTGTGAATGGGTAGTTTTGAGAAACCATGGGCAGTTTCATTTAAAAGAGGAATAAAAAAAGAAAGAAAGTAAAGTCATGAATTGAGTCATTGATTATTATTTGTAAAGTGAAGGTTATAAGGAAGGGTATGTATCAATACTTGAAACTTATTTAGTCAAAGACAAAGTTGAAAGTTGTAAATTTAAATTCGAGAGACAAGTCAATAAGCTAAGTCAGGAACATATTGAGATAAGGTTCATTGAATGTAATGGGTGCATGATTGGTAGAGCCTCACACCCAAAAGTATGGTCAATGTATTGTAAGGACAAGGGATATTGCAGTTGTTTGCAGCAAAGAAAGCAGAGTATAAAGGAGCTTATACAAGGGAAAAATGAGATGAAAATGACTATGGATAGCCATTTGCAGAATTTAGAGAAAAGCCACAACAATGGCATAAAAATTGGCCTTGGTGATGAAGAGTTCGAGAAAGAAATCATTTTTTTGAAGGTACGACTTAATGTGTTGATGGAGCTGCTATAGAATCAGAAACATGAATGGATAATGAAGAGGACAACTAGGTGGCCAATCAAATAGTTGATTGCAAGAAGACAAAAACACAAGTTGAAAGTTTTGTTAAGGGAAGTGAAAACACTCCAAATAATCAATATGAATGTATGCATTTGTGAACCAGAATAAGGACCGATCCTTGGTGAGGACGATGATGATGCTGAAATGAAGTCTATTAACGTGAACGTGGGTTCAATTCCCATAGATGATGCCACAAACTTTTTAGAAGATCCACATATGATTGCTGAATCATCGATGGAAGATAACACTTATGTTGGTTTTAAATTTGACAATTGGTGTGTGGATGCAGGATGTGTTGCAGATAATGCACATGACATTAATTTTATTCCATGTAGGGATGAAGGCCAGTCTATTGAATTGATTACTGAAAGGGACCATAAAATGTTGATGAAATGTGGAGAAGAACTACAATTACTAGAAAATATGCTCATGGAACTTGAATCCAATCAAATTGTGGATAAAGAAGAGAAATGTTCAAGCAATGAAAATGTGGAGCCTGAATGTAATCTGCAATTTAATGTTAAGGATGATGAATTGATATTCCAAACTAGTAATAATAAACTTCAATCAGAAACTAGATTGGATATTGAAATTGAATAATTAAGGAAACTGATGGAAAAAACACTTAAACCAAGATATTGCAAGATTAGGTAGAAGGACAACAACAAGATACATTTGATTGCACAAATATACATCAAAAAAGAAGGAGGAGAATTACAACATAAAGTTTGGAAGCTTGGAAGACGAGAAAAGACAACCACAAAACATAGACAACATAACAAAATACATGATCAACAACAAACTAAAATATGGGATCCAGGAGGAATTTTAATCAGTTTATGAAGACATATGGTCGGAAGACCATGATTATATTTTACTTTTAGAGTCTGAAGCAGGTGCATCTAACCTAGGGTTGATTTTTTTGTAGAAAATCTTGTAGATTCACAAGCTAATGCAATTTGCTAAAGCAAGAGACAAGAATATAATTCTACTCTTTACAACGGAAGCCCATAAACGTTGAGAAACCAATAATCAATAGAGGAAGATAATAAAATCAATGGCACATAACACAATAAATATTCAGACAAAGCCACATCTCAAAACCCCACTATCTGCATTGCATTAATCATAAATCCAAAATGATAATACAATGTTTTTTCTTACAAGAGCAATCCAAACACTCAGTATGATCAATCTCCTTGCTCATAAGCAAGCTCAAGCCAATCTCTAACCTCTTCTGCTGCTCTCCAACCTCCTGATTCCTTGCACCCTTGGTCAAAGAATTTGGATGAATACAATATGCTTTGCTCAACCTTGAGCTTAAACTGCACAAGTATTTCCTATCCTCCGCCTGATGAATTCCTTTGGCTAATCCTTAGCCAAATTTCCAAGCTTCTAATTATTTGCACAATTCCTAAAAACAAAGAGGCTAAGTGCAGTGCAGAAAAGAATCATAGGTTAGTGGATGGAAAAAGGAATAACGGAGGGAGGAGTAGGAAGAATGAGAAATGATATTTTTCTAACAACAATATTATATGTGCAAAGCGACTAAATATATGAAATCAATAATACATCACATACCTCGAAAATGAATCCAAATTCAAGCTCGAAGACATCCCTTTGACTCCTCTACATTCATCAATGCTTTTATTTCCTTCTGTCAATCTTCCTACAAAATAAAGGTTAGTACTATGGGTGGCTATTATTGCACCAAAAAATACTTAGAAACTCAATCAATGTATCTAAGTGACCTATATCATATACTCTAAAAACAACAAAGAAAACATTATCTTTTGTATACAAAAAAAATATGAAATTCAAACCAAAGCAAGAAACAATGTGCCTTTGGGGACTCCCCAACAACATCACCACAAATGAAAAATATTTTAATTTCCTTTCTAATTACTTAGAAATGCAATTAAAAGAATATGCATTTAATTGTCAACCCAGGGCTCGTATGGAATTTGTGAGTTACCATGCACTATGTATGCAAATCACAATTTTTAATTTCATTGGTTTGTTTTGTAGTTGTAGTTTCAATGATTACTTTTGTAGATTAAGTAGAGGTAGTTCACAACCTCACAAGGTTTTACAATTTCAGAAATAAAGTGACTAAAGCTACTTGCAAGAATGTAAACACCCTTGTAGGAAAGTAAACACACTTGCAAAAAGGGATGGGTTGCTCGTGCAATTTTCAACCATCCTTAGAAAAGGAAACACACATGCTAGAAATAAAAGAAACACACTTGCATAATTTAAATAGTGCACTTTTACTTAGTGGTCTTAGGAAGCTTATTTCTATAACCCCCATACATTTAGACCAAACCACATAGGTAAGAAATATGTCACATAGAAAGAAATGAATGAAAGGACTAATCCTTTCCAAGATGATCTCTTTCAATATTAAGACTAACCAATGTAATCATTATGTTGAGCACATTTATTCAACAATGTAAATTAATACAAACCAATTTGAAGCGCAAGCATGTTGAATTAGAAATAAAGATGAATAATCAATTTCTTAAATAAATTGATAAATAAATAAATACAATCATGCTCGAATAATTAATTGCATAAATACATAAAATCACACAATCAAAAATTAATTATAGAAGTAAATAAAATAAATTTTATGTGATAAATAACTGAGGAGCTAAATTACACCATCTACCTAAATTATACAACACCCTCTTTTGTTGGAGCCTGCCCTATCTCCATAAAGCAAAGCGTTGATATTTATTAACACTTGTTACATAGACACAATAAATTAATTTATTCAACTAATTTGTTTAAAATAAATTGATACTTCAAGAATATGCAAAGAAAATAAATATATAAAAAAGAGATACATTAAATTGATTAATCAAAATCATAAATTATGGAAATTATAAACTAGAATTAAAATATAAGCTTAATAATTAAATTATTTCATTATTGTTCAGACATTTCTTTCAGAGTCCCTTCCCATGGAATGAAAGAGAAACTTCTTTTATACATAACTTTTGTTTAAAAATAAAAAAAACAATTAATAAATGAGATCCACACTCTTCTCATATTGTTTTCTAACAATTAGAAAACAATAAATATGTCCCCACAAGTTTCTCATCTGGCTTGTTAATAACGAACAATAAATGACTCACATAATTCCAAAATAATTATTAACAATTCAATTAATTATGTCTAATATTGATTCAAATTGAAATAATGAAACAACAATTGTGCAACAACATCAGCTCAAGTTTCCAATCAACTTAAGGTTTTGTTAGCTCATGGTTCTAGTGTTGACTCACAGCTTCAAGAGTTGCATCAATGAGTTGCTGCACCAATGTTGCATCAATGAGTTTTAACACCAGATTTACGACAAGGAGTTGTTGTAGCAACAAGTTGTGGTACTAGAGTTGCAACAATGAGTTGTAGCACTAGAGTTGAAGTAGCAAGTCATGGCCCCAGAGTTGCAGTAGGGAGTTAGAACACCATAGTTACAACAATGAGTTGCAGAACCAGAGTTGCAAAAGTTCAGTAACAACAAGTGAGTAACAACAATTGTGACTCGTGGCTATATTACAACTTGAGAAACAACCTCTCTCGCACTTCGTCCTTGCACATTAACTCAAAGATAAATTCAAATACTATATTTTTCAAATGTTTAATCATAAATTCATGTAAAAGCAATGGAAATAACTTTATGTCAAAATTCCACATATAAGCATAAGAATTGATTAATACAGGCTCATAGGCAAGTTAAAATAAATTAAGAATAGGGGAAACATGATGTAAAAAAATGCTAATTTTGAGACCCATCATAAATTTCCGTAATTAAAATTTTGTGTAGGTTTTGCTTTGTAGAGGAGAAAAGAAAGATCACTCTTCAATGCATATTATTAATTAGAGCACTGGTATGCCATAAAATAATGGATAACATTGATAAATTTTAAAATCCTTATGTGATTCTCTTTTAAGTTAGATTATTGTATGCTTTCCAAACTTTATTTTAAGAATATATTCATGCACTGATGATGGTTTTGGTTCAAATGCGGGGAAAAAATTAATAATATTAGATTTCCAATTTTTTAAATGCTAACTCATTCCATATTGTTGTGAGTCCTTCAAGTTATCCGACATCATTTGTAGTAGTTCCATATTTTATTTATGATTTATTTGTCTAATTAAATTTACGTAATTTATGCATGTGCATGTGAATACTTTTTCATTGTATTTTCTAGAATCATTGTTTAGGTCAAGTTTAGATGTGCAAGATATTCCACCAATTTAAAAATATTGAAAATTCTTATTAGAAGAAAGATACTCTAGATAGGTGTTTGAAAAAATTTAAAAGTTTGCTTTAACCTATCATTTATAACACACCATCTTCTAGCAACCAATCTAGGTCAATGCTATTACCCCATGAATTGGATCTCTTTTATGACACCCCAACAATATGTGGTTATCTAAAATGTAAAAGATTGAAGGAGAATCCCTGACTTGTCACATTGTTCAATTATACAAACGATCAGCTATCCAAAATTCATGGTCTAATACCTCCCATGGTGGTTGAGAATTCAATAGGTGATATAGAAAAAATCATGTAGGAACACTTCCATATGCTCTTTTTTTGGAAAGCTGGAAGCTAAGTCAACTAAGTTTCATCCTAAATTGAGAAATTTGTCACCTTTTGTCGAGTCAATGGAAAGCTATAGTGGACAAAAGTATGATATCAATACTAACCTAAAGCATCTCTACCAGTAGATCCAAAAAGTTGCATTAGACAAGGGTAAAAAATGTCCAAGTACACAACAAAGTTGATACAATTGTTGGAAGGTAGCGATGAATTCTCTTTTCCTTCCATTTGCAAAGCAAATACTATTAATATTACCAAAATAAATCTATTGAGAGAGATAAATTTACAATAAATAAAAGCACATTTTAACACAATTTTTATCTTGGAAAACCCTTATGTGGGGATACATTAGCTAACATATTGTTCTATTAGTGTCCATTGGATAAACCCTATCAAGTTGAATAACCATGCCTTCACTTCTCACATCCTTGGCACATTCCAATGAAGTACTCCTAAGTCTTTTAAAGGCTTAATTACATGAAATCCATAGGCACAAAACCATGTGCCCAAAACCATAACATTTTGGCTAAACAAATTTGACTCTTTCATCGAGTCAGGTTTTACCTAACAATCCCCCCTTAAACCTTGACTTGGGGTTTCCTTTGACCAAATCTAGCTAAACTGGCTAAGTGAGATAGTACCACTCACCTCCAAGTCATATTCCTATCGAAAGTTTATATCCAAGGCATTTGATAATTAAACATGCCCCTCTATAACTTAGGTACAAATCTAGAATTTACTGGTATTTTCCTGGGGGTATGCATGCCTTACGAGGTCTTACAACCATATGCCCATTTACATGCAATTAATTTTTTTATTACTCCATTATATATATATATATATATATAATATATATATATATATAATATATAATTTTTTCCATCTCAACACTTATGTCACCATTCTCTCGACTTGGCACACTTGATTCTCTCCTCACCCATGTACAACCACATTTTGTGAATTCATGAGAAATCATCTCATTGAACCATTATTTCAAACACTCTGTGTGCATCCTTGGCATAAATTACCTAGTCATATGCTTCCTTTCATGTTGCTTTCTCAACGAACAATCATGGAAACATCCACTAGGGAGGGAAAAACCTTTACTTTGCAACCTCTTAAAAAATGGCCACTACTACCACAAATTCACACAATTATTCTCATCATAGCTTTAGGAATGGTAGATCATTTATTCACTTGTCATGTCGGTGTATCACTTCTTTATTAAATTTACCAGCACTGTAATAGATGCTGAAAACTATCCTCATGTCTAACAAACTCTTCTTGGATCCATGCATTAAACCACTCTCAATGGATAATCCAGGTTAGCATGGCTCTTATACCATGTTAAAGTTAATGAAAGAAAGTAACAAAAAGAGATAAATTTACCAGCAACAAAAAAACACATAAACACAATGTTTATCTTGTAAAACCCCAATTCAGGGAAAAACCAACTAACAAAATATTCTATTAGTGTCCCTTGACCAAACCCAGTGAATCTAACCACGTGAGCCTCCACTGGTCACATCCCTAGCACATTAAATGAAGTACTCACAAACTCTTTTAAGAGTTTCATTACCCGAAATTCATAGGCACAAAACTATGGGCAACCGAAACCATGTGCACAAAACCACCACTGTTTAATTGAGCAACTTTGACTCTTTCAATGAGTCAAATTTTACTTGACAAATACCAAACTTATATAACCATGCTTTATATGGGACTTCACCATATTCCATGCATGTGCCTCATGTTGGAACCAAATTCTCCTTTATGGTAATAGTATATGGTCGACAAGTCTAAAATGTATGCTGCAAATCTTAGGTTGTTTATTCTCTGACAGGTATCCATTCCTCCCAAACAGTTAGTGGCACTTATGCCATTTTGTGGTCCTCTTTATATTTTGTATGATTACTTGAATATTTTTAAATAAAAAAAACATTTCCATTTATAACATGTTCACAAACATTAGTTGCTTTTGAAAACTTTAATAGGAAAAATTTGTTATATATCGATGGTCATCCATGAATTCATGCAACATTGCAGGGTTCATAAATAACTGTATGCCATCAGTATTCATTGCAAATTGTTACTTTTATGAACACTCCATGACAAAGAGTTCTCTATGGAAAGAAAGACATCCAAATTTTTTGATGTGCATGCAATAAATAGTTTGTCTCTTGGTGATAAGTCGTTAAGAAAATATAATTTTTGTAGGCCACCAATTGCTCGTTAAAAACATCTTGCATTAAGTTTGCCTTTAAATGTCCCCTTGGGACATAAGAAAAAGATGGATGAGTAATTATATTCTTGGATTTTCAATGGAATTAATGTAATTGCATTGCTTAATTTGATATTTGTTTGCTAAAGTGGTTGTTTTCATGCTCAATATTGGAAAAAAATATTGTGATGTTTTTAAACGTTTACTATAATAATATTCTTTCTTGTGCAATCTACGATGTTAACTATATATATATATATATATATATATTTTATTTATTTATTTATTTATTTATTTTTAATATAAAACGTCCATAGTAGGATTTGTAAACTTGATGTGGACACAAGACTACCTAGTAGTTTATGAAAAATTTAGCCACTAACTAGAGAAATCTATGAAAAATTGAGCATATGATTTTAAACATTTACCTTGAAGGGATTCTTTCTTATGCAATATGTGATGTTTTATTTTATTTATCATTTTGTTATTTTTTATACATAGTGTTCATAATAGGACTTGTAGAGTTAACATAATTTAATAATAATTATTTATCTACAGAGAATGAATGCAAAGTATACATATTTAGTATTTATCACTGTGATATATTTTTAGATGGCTATAATTAACTGAATTAGGAATAATGCACCTGCTTGGGATTGTGTATGAAATCAAGGTGTTTGGTGAAAATATTTGTTGTATTTGCAATGTAATATTCTACCCACAAGAATATCCCAAGTAATGATATATTTTAGCTTATCTTAATCACATAATTCAAATCTATAAGATACATCATAATTTTAAAGAAATTTGGAGTTGATATAACAAGTATCAAAACCAAACATATTGTTGTAGGTGGTATTTATTTAGGTATATATCAAGGATTCAAGATATATTATTGTACTTATAACATTTTAATAGCACTAAACTATACAAAATCGAAAGAGAAATCTTTAAAAATATGCAATATAATTTATATAAATATAAACAACCATACTAACTAATAATAACTATAACACAATCCAAATACAAAAATATTATGTGGGCTCTTTTTCCACAAGGGGTAACAATTCAAATTTTCTTTCCATCATGCATTGCATGTATATAAAAATTCAGTGAATTACTAAACAACACATGGAAGACATCCATTATAATGAAATCACATAGAACTTCATCTTGATATTCTACAATGTTAAAGCTAGCAAACATTGATTTCTTACAAACAGGTGACACCATTTTTTGAACCAATATTATTGATATTTGTATTGCATGCCTAGATGTCTTTTGTCATATCAACCCTAGTTTCTCCACTATTTTTGAAACTAGCATGTTCTCTATGCTACTAATACTATGAAAACATTAGAATATATACCTTTAAATATGCACTTGGTTTGGAAAATAGTTTTACCGAGCTACTTCTCCATAGAAAATGTTATTATGGTTAAGTTTTTCTCTTTTATAATCATCGTATTTTCTCCATGTTTTAGTGCTTTTTTTCCCATAGAAAATCATAATTTTCATTTATGATATGAGAAAATTACATTTTATAGATGCACCAAGTACATGCAAATACTAGACTATTTATAGAGACAACTCTCCCATAAAAAAATAAAAAAATCAAAGCCTATAGGCCTCAAAATGTCACAATGATATTTGTCAAAAAACATAGCTAGAAAATATGTTGCAGGGAAAATTTTAGTGGCTAATATTTGCAAGTGGGTAATTTTCCATGCTTTTTCCAAAAAAAAGATTCGCCAATTTTCATCATTTCTAAAAATGATTTGCCCAATTTTTATAGTATAAATTTATTTTACCTTAAATATCGCCAAAATTATATAGAGACTATATATATAATCATTATAAATTTGAACATTTTTACACCAAATATTTCATAGCTTGCATATTAGGGACTAGTAAGGTTCCCCAAGGTTTCTAAAGTTTAAGATATATTTCCATCCTTAAAATTTTCCCTAATATGTTGCATCTCGTCAACCATGAAAAAATCTTAGAGATGTACTAGATTCCAACTAGCATACACAAATATCAAGTGTTCAAAGTATGCATCTTGGTGCCTTATATGAAAGGGCTATGATATTACCCATAGCATCTTCCATCTCACTACTCCATAATCTTCCAGAAGCCCAGATTTTGTTAAACTCTAGCTTCTGAGAGTGCATCTGCAATAGAGTTCCTTTTCGTGTTGATATGATAACAAGAGATCTGATCAAAAACATTTTTCAACTATATAACTTCTTGTAGAATTGGAAGGAAAGTGTCTATGAGGCATTTTGTGACATCATTGAACTAATTTATGATAACCAAGGAGTCCCCAAATATTTGAAGCTATCTACATCCTTTTCGATAGTAAAAAAAAAGGAGGATTTTAAACTATAGAGTTATATGTAATTATTGGTGCCTATGCCAAGTCCACCTTGGAGTTTATAAAAATGGTGTTTAGTTAAACATAAAATAGCACCCCATCCCCCCTTATTCACCCCCATCTAGGGATTCCCCATCAAATTAAGCCCATGGGTAAGACTTGTCCAAAATTTCAAGTATGATATTTCGAGTTCAGTTCCTATGGACATCATTTGAAATTAAACCATAAGTAGAAAGAGCCTGTGCTAAAAGGAGTAGATGCCTTAGCCTAAAAATGCCATTATTCCTAGCTGTCCAAATTCCTTAGTTTAGGATAGGTGGGAGAATTCTCAAATTTTTGGGTTCTACATCCTCCCACCAGAATTTCTAAGCTTCATTACATGAGATACCCTACAAGGAATAACCTATTTCCAAGGAGGAATGAACAAAGTTTGACATTGCATTTGCAAATGGACATGAAAGGAAGAAATGGTCAACAATCTCCTCTCAATTTTACATAGAGTGCACCAACTAGGACCTATAATACATCTCTTCTTTAGATTATCTCCTGTGGGCATCGTATTCTCTAGTACACACTATTGAATGTGTCGAGATTTATCTAAGAAGCTAATAGTCCAAAGTTTTTTCCACCACCATGTTTGATTCCTCGACTCCCTATTAGAAATAATATACATGTATCCCATTTTAGGAGTATAGAACCCATGAGGAGAGTGGACCCAACACAAAGAGTCTTCTCTTTCCCACAAGTGAACATGAGCAAGGTTTAAAGAATTTGTATAATCCCTCCATTTTCCCACAAAAAATCCAGAAGGTTTAATTGATTTGCATTAGCCCAATCTTGGGCCCAAATAGAGGTTCAATTTGGGTCAGACACTTGATTAAATGTGTACTTTCCATTTGTATTAACAAATTAAACAAGCTCTTGAGGTAATACATAATTCTCTCCACACACCACCTAGGGGTAAATACCAATCCTAACTTTTTCATATTTTCCCACCTTCCATGCAAGACCTTCCTCAACCACCTTGTATGAATCTAGGACTACCTTCCATTCCACTAATGCATTTGTTCTATGCTTGTTTGGGAGCCAGATCCAACCCTCAATAGGAAGGGGATGAATACATTTTCGAACTACCACTTGACACTAGATACTTTCTATAGAGGATCCTCCTTCCTACAGTGGGTGTGAGTGTTTTTGGAAACAAGAACAATTTTTTTAATCGCCAACCTCCCCATTTCTTTGGCAATGTAAAATTTTTCCATTTTACCCAAGGAAAGACTTGACCATATTTTGCCCCCATCCATAAGAACCTGCAACACATCTTTTGGATTGTGTTTAGAATGCCTTTTGGGATCCAGGACAGTGAAATTTAGAATACTCTGATAGATTCCAAAATGGATTTCATAAGCATCAATCTACCTACATTGGATAACCATATGAAACTCCATACCTTTAAGCTCTTTTCAATCTTTTATATAAGCCAAAAGTAGTACACACAATCATATTGTGCTCTTTGCCTTCCGATCCAACTTCTTCCATTCTTCATCAGATACTCCCTTTTGGTTTAATACCCGGATCTACTACGACCCACTGATCTTTATCCACCAACAGATCCTCCATATTGAGTTTCCACAACTCAAAACTCTGACTATTAAATTTCTCGATCTCTATCTTTCCCCTGCTTGCCATCTTCTTTCACCACCATAATCGATCCCACAAATCTCCCATTGAACAGGGTCTACCACAGGCCCGAGCGAAACCCCTTAGCAACAAAGGCATCCCCTTGAAGCCAAAAAAGTTCCGATACCAAATGTAGGTTTTAACCTCGTACATAAATTAATTGCATACAAATTCTAAAACACAGAAAATAAACAATGCAAGAACATAACACATAAAACACATATATGCAAAGATTTTCCCCTGGATCCCAAAACCGGGACTACCAGCTTGATTTTTCATTATTAACCTTTCAATGTTACAATACATATTTATACATGCCGAAGCATCCAATAACATGGACCGAAAAGCATTGCGTCCAAAACCGTGGACCGAAAACCATCGTGTCCAAAACCATGTACGAAAAACATGCACAAAACCATAGGTAGGTCCGCCCAACCTAATATAGGGTCCAAAACCAAAATATTATGTTGGTGGGGTTACTTGCACCCCTCAAACCCCTCGTGACTCCCCCTGCTACGCAAGAGGCGTAACGAGGGGGGGCTCCGCTAATCCAGGTGGACATTGGTGGCCACCTGCTAAGTCCACCTAGACCCCCACCATTGTTTCTCTTAGCATTTTTAGTTTCCTTAATTGTAGCACAACTTACTATTTTTAGCAGTTTTTTGGGTCCTAAACTTCTGGAGCCGTTTTGAGGCCCTAAACACGTTTTTTGGGAAATGGGAGCAACATGGGTCCATGGACCCTATGTTGCTCTTCCCAAAGTTGTAGTCTCGGTAGTAGATCTTTCTAACGAGATATTGTGCATGTCAACGATGTCAATGCCAAAGTTACGACCCCGGGGAAGTTGATGTACCAATTTACCCAAACAGGGCCCACAATTTTGCGTTTCATCTCTAGGTTTAGGTTTTTGGATGTTTAGGGTTTTCCATTGTTTCTCAACAATAAATAGGCCTTCGAGTCTCATTGTAAGACAACTCAGAGGCATGTAGCCGCCACATCTCTTCTCAGAGATAAGCTACCATCGCCCTAGCTGGTTTATTTCCATCACTGTTTGTGAGCATATTTCAGTATTTTACATTAATGAAATGAAGTATTATTTCTGCTGCATATCTCTGTTTATGGTTATCTTTCTAATTTGTTGCATTCCTATATAAATCCAGATTAGTGGTATCAAAGCAGTATGCTTTTTCTCTGTTTTTCTTTGCATGTCCCCAACGAGGTCGATATATAAGGAGTTAGGGCTTGAACTGGTTGAACCTTTGCAAGAACAACCTCGCAAATCCAGATGACCTCCCATGGCGGATGAGAAGAAAGACGAGGGGGTAGGAGATTCTATCAAAATCTTGCTCGAATAAGCCCTCGAGTGACAAAGGAATGCTATGATGGACAACTTTGTCTAGATCCTTCAACGACTACCCAGAAGTGACGCATCAGCTTCCAACAACTACTCTGGAAATGCCACGCCCTTTAAGGTACAAGTTAATTTTGAAATCCCCATATTCGAGGGTCAGATAGACGCAGATGCCATAGATGAATAGTTAAATCTGCTAGAGGGTTATTTTTATGTTCATTAATTTTCGAGTCGAGAAAAGATTGTTTTCGCTCTTCTCAAAGCAGCCCCCCACGTCAAGGACTAGTGGGAAACCTACTGCGAGAAAAAGGACGAAAACATCGGCTCACTATTTTCAGCCACACCCACCTAGAATTAATTCCGGGATGCCATCAAGGAGCAGTACTACCTTGTCGGAAGCTATGAGGATCAATACATAAAGTGGACCACGCTACGGTAGGGAAGGGACCAAGACGTGCCGGAGTTTACCAATCTTTTCCATACCCTTCGTACAAAGTTGGGTATCAAGGATTCGGAGCAGCATTTAATACTAAAATACTGTCGCTGCCTGCACAAGTACATCCAGGAAGAAATAGAATTCCTGAACATCCCCTCACTCGACACAACATACCGATATGCCGTCAAGGTCGAGCAAAAGTTTAAACAGAAGAAGCGAGACTTTGGATCTGCGAATCCGAAGCAAGGGAAAGGTTCCCCTAAGCCACAGAACAAAGGACAAATCCAAGGTGGGGCAACCCAAGACAACTTTCCAAAGATGCAAGCAAAGAACAATGTCGCGAAGCCGAAAAAGGACACTGGAAAATGGTGTGAGTTCCATAAGAGCTCCACTCACAACACAAGTGAATGTCGGGCCAAGAAATCACTGGTGGCTGAGCTAAAGGTTTCATAATCAGATGCATATTCTGACTCTGAGTCAGAACCCGACAAGGGTAATGACAAAGGGAAGCATATTATCGATGTGGAGCCCAACGCCATCGTTGCCACCATGAAGATACAGAAGGAGGAAGCCGAAGATCCAGAGGAGAAGGAGCGTCTCTTCCACTCCCGGATGTAGGTAAAGGGCTCCCCGCTACAGTTCATTGTTGATAGCGGGAGCCAAAAGAACCTCACTTCGGCAGAGGTCGTGAAGCGGTTGGGCCTACCGACCATAGCACATCCACAATAGTACAACATTGGGTGGCTTCACCAAGGACGGGATCTTCGCGTGAGCCAGCAGTGTCGCCTTCCATACAACATCAAGCCCTTCACGGATGAGGTATTGTGTGACATTGCTCCCCTTGAAGTTTGTGATGTATTATTAGGAAAACCATACTTGTGGAAGTGACATGCTGTGTATGAACCATGGCCCCGTGCTGTTATTGTTACATTGGGAAATAAGCTGTATAGGATACCAGAGGTAGCACTGCCTACCACCATCTCTTTGGTTACTGCAAAACAATGTAGTAAGCTCATTTCCAAAACCGGGAAATTTATTTTCCTGATGATATGCCCACAAGGAAAGAAGAAGACAGTGGCCACGACCTCCAGACAGGGCCCCACTGCATGGCAACTACAGATGGACAAGGTCATGGAGGAGTACAATGACATCTTCACCTCCCTCGCAAGGGTTCCTCTACACTGTCAGGTCAAGCACTCCATCGATCTGACCCCAGGTGTGCCGCTACCCAATGGACCAATCTATTGACGTTCTATTCTAGAGAACGATGAAATCAAGAGGCAAATTCAGGATCTGCTGCAGAAAGGTCACATCCGTTCGAGTTCATTGCCTTGTGGGAGCCTGATCGTGTTGGTACAAAAGAAGGATGGGACTTGGAGACTCTGTATTGACTATCAGGGGCTAAAAAAGATCACTGTTCGTAATAGGTACTTGATCCCGCAGATTGATGACCTCGTGGACCAACTAAAGGGGGCAAAATATTTCAGTAAGATCGATCTGAAGTCAGGATATCACCGGGTACCAATCAAACCCTCTGATGTATGGAAGATTACCTTCAAAGCCAAGGAGGGCCTTTTTGAATGGTTGGTTATGCCTTTTGGATTGACGAATGCTCCTGCAACCTTCATGAGGCTAATGGATGACATCTTGCGACCATTCACCAACTCATTTGTAGTGGTATACTTGGATGACATTCTGATCTTCAGCCAAAGTTGGGAAAAGCACCTCCACCACATCCGACAGGTTCTCCAAACACTGCGGCAACACAAGCTATGTACCAGTTTGGAGAAATGTACTTTTGACATGACCTAGGTTTAGTATCTGGGATACATTATTGATGAATAGGGGGTGTATGTGGATCTAGCCAAGATCCAAGTCATTCGGGATTAGCAACCTCCAACCACTCTGACAGAGCTTCACAGCTTTCTAGGTCTTGCCAACTTCTACCGCAGGTTCATGTTGGAGTTTTCTCATATCACTTGGCCCTTGAGTCAAGTCACCCAAGGAGGAGCGAAATAATTTTTTTTTTGGTTTGAATCTCAACAGAAGACATTCATAGAGTTGAAAGATTGCCTCTACACGGCACTAGTGCTCGCGTTACCAGATTTGCAACAACCATTTGAGGTCGAGACAGATGCCTCTGACTATGCTATTGGGTCAGTCCTTACTCAACACGGGCATCCAGTGGCATATCATAGTGAGACACTTTCAGACACAGTCCAGAAGTATCCCACTAATGACAAAGAGATGTATTCCATTGTGCAGGCCTGCCGACAATGGAAGCATTACATTTTGGGGAAGGAAACGGTCATCCACACAGACCACCGACCTCTGCAGTTCATGCAAACCCAAGTGAAATTGCAGAATGATCACCATTAGAAGTGGTCTACATACCTGCAATAGTTCCATTTGAATATCAAGTATAAGAAGGGCAGCACCAATAATGTTGCAGATTGCGTTAGTCGGCCACCGATCATGGCGTTAACCACCGTGCTCAACTCTTGTGGGCACGAGACTTCTGATTGGCCACTTCTCTACAAAAGCAACCCAGAATTCAGCCACACATACCAGACACTCTTGGAGGGTTAGCATGTTCCAGATTTTCACCTCTAGGATGCCCTATTATGCCACATGGGTCACCTTTGTGTTCCTTCAAGCGAGCGTGCCAAGATGATTTGGGAAGCACACTACAGTCGGGCTGCTGGGCATTTCGGGGTCGAGAAAATGGTCGCTGTACTGCAAAAGTATTTCTATTGGTTGAATCTTCGACAGGATGTTGGGAAGTACATCAGATCATGTACTGCCTACGCCATTTCCAAACCGACCATCAAGAAGCAAGGCCTCTATACCCCACTGCCTACCCCTACCCGACCTTGGGAATCCATCTCCATGGATTACATGTCAAGCCTTCCTTCCACTAAGCATGGAAACGACTGTGTTTTTGTGGTCGTTGACAGGTTCTCAAAGATGGCCATTATGGTGGCCTGCAAGAAGAATATCACAGCAGAAGCCACTGCCAAACTCTTCTTTGAACGAGTGTGGGTGCACTTTGGGATTCTACAGTCTATCATCTCAGATCGGGACAGTCAGTTCCTCAGTACATTTTGGTCCAGTTTCTGGTCAATGCTGGACACCAAACTCACTAAGTCCACAACCTTACATCCTTAAACTGATGGCTAGACATAGGTTGTCAACAGGATGATTGTACACATTCTGCGCATGTAAAACTCAAAGCATCCACGCACATGAGACAAGAGCCTCCCTTATGTTCAGCACAGCTACAACCGAGCTCTTCACAACTCGACTGGCCACAAACCTTTTCAAGTGGGCTTGGGATTCCAGCCACTATGCCCCATTGATGTGGCCATGCCACTTGCAGCTATTCACGCAGATTCGGCTCATGTCCAGTTCGAAACAGACAAGGCAACTAGCTTCATTGAGCACATCCAACATATTCGCCAGTAGGTCCATGACATTATGGAGAAATCAAATTCCAAGTACAAGCAGTGACATGATCAACATCGGATGCCACACAAGTTTCAGGTGGGTGACAAAGTATGGTTGCATTTTCAAAAAGGAACGCCTTACTAGAGCCTATCGGAAACTGAGACCACTTCGATATGGTCCTTACACCATTACTAAGGCTGTGGGAGACAATGCATTTGAGGTCAGTATTCCCCCATTCCTTGGCCTGCACCCAGTGTTCAATGTGAACCGCCTTCGACCATACTTTCCACCATTACTAGACACATCCGACATTGCAGAACAACTCACACCCACATAATTAAATCCAGATTGCATGGAACAAGCTGCAACGGATCGGATCATGTACACACAGATCAAGAAAAATCGCCAACAAAATATCCAACTGTATCGAGTTGTCAAAGTAGGCCAACTCCTTCACCAGGGCAAGTGGCTCACCGGGGACCAAGTTCAACAGAAGTTTCCTCATCTCATGGAGGAACTCAACGCAATGGGGACCATTGCTTCCTAAGGGGGGAGGGATGATCCAGGTGGAAATTGTTGGCCACCTGCCAAGTCCACCTGGACCCCCATGATTGTTTCTCTCAGCATTTTCAGTTTCCTTAATTGTAGCACAACTTACTATTTTTAGCAGTTTTTCGGGTCCTGAACGTCTGGAGTCGTTTTGAGGCCCTAAACGACGTTTTTTTGGGAAAAATAGGAGCAACATGGGTTTATGGATTGATGTTTCTCTCCCAAAGTTGTAGTTCCCAGATAGATCTTTCTAATGAGATATTGTGCACGTCAAACGGAGATCATATGCCAAAGTTACGACCCCGAGAAGTTGATGTACCAATTTACCCAAACGGGGCCCACAGTTTGGCTTTTCATCTTCTAGGGTTAGGTTTTTGGATATTTAGAGTTTTCCATTATTTCTCAACAATAAATAGGCCTTCGAGCCTCATTATAAGACAACTTAGAGGCATGTAGCCACCACATCTCTCCTTAGAGATAAGCTACCATTGCCCTAGCTGGTTTATTTCCATTATTGTTTGTAAGCATATTTCAGTATTTTACATTAAGGAAATGAAGTATTATTTCCACTGCATATCTATGTTTATGGTTATCTCTGTAATTTGTTGCATTTCTTTTTAAATCTCGATCATCCGCCCCCCTTTTAACCCCCTGGTTAACTACGTGGGCTAGTCGTGGAAAGAATATAACACAACCCAACACAAATAGAGGTTCAATTTGGGTTGGACACTTGATTAAATGTGTACCTTCCATTTGTATTAACAAATCAAACAAGCTCTCCAGGTAATATAATTCTCTCCACACCCCACCTAGGGGTAAATACCAATCCTAACTTTTTCATATGCTCCCACCTTCCATGCAAGACCTTCCTCGACCATGTTGTATGAATCTAGGACCACCTTCCATTGCATTGATGCATTTGTTCTATGCTTGTTGGGGAGCCAGATCCAACCCTCAATAGGAAGGGGATGAATATATTTTCGAACTACCACTTGACACTAGATACTTTCTATAGAGAGGATCCTCCTTCCTACATTGGCTATGAGTGTTTTTGAAAACAAGAACAATTTTTTTAATCCCAAACCTCCCCATTTCTTTGGCAGTGTAAAATTTTCCCATTTTACCCAGGGAAAGACTTGACCATATCTTTTCCCCCATCCATAAGAACCTGCAACACATCTTTTGGATTGTGTTCAGAATGCCTTTTGGGATCCAGGATAGCGAAATTTAAAATACCCTGATAGCTTCCAAAATGGATTTGATAAGCATCAATCTACCTACTTTGGATAACCATATGAAACTCCATACCTTTAAGCTCTTTTCAATCTTTTATATAAGTCAAAAGTAGTACACACAATTGTATTGTGCTCTTTGCCTTCCGATCCAACTTCTTCCATTCTTCATCAGATACTCCTGTTGGTTTAGTACCTGGATCTACTACGATCCACTGATCTTTATCCACCAATAGATCCTCAATCTTGAGTTTCCACAACTCAAAACTTTGACCATTAAATTTCTCAATCTCTATGTTTCCACTGCTTGCCATCTTCTTTCACCACTAGAATCGATCCCGCAGATCTCCCACTGAATAGGGTCTACCACAGGCCCGAGTGAAACCCCTCAGCAACAAAGGTGTCCCCTTAAAGCCAAAAAAGCTCTGATACCAAATGTAGGTTTTAACCCTGTACAGAAATTACTTGCATACGAATTCTAAACACAGAAAATAAAAAATGTGAGAGCATAACACATAAAACACATATACGCAGAGATTTTCCCTTGGATCTCAAAACCGGAACTACTAGCTTGATTTTTCATTATGTTCCTTTCAATGTTACAATACATATTTATATATGCCGAAGCATCCAATACCATGGACTGAAAACCATCGCATCCAAAACCATGGACCGTAAACCATCGCGTCCAAAACCATGGACCAAAAACCATCGCGTCCAAAACCATGTGCAAAAAACATGCACAAAACCATAGGTAGGTTTGCCCAACCTAATATAGGGTCCAAACCAAAATATTAGGTTGGTGGGGTTACGTACACTCCCCAAACCCCCTGTGACTCCCCTTGCTACGTAATAGGCGTACGAAGGGGGGCTCCTCCCCCCTTCTAACCCCCCGGTTAACTATGTAGGCTAGTCATGGAAAGAATATAACACAACCCAACACAAATAGAGGTTCAATTTGGGTCGGACACTTGATTAAATGTGTACCTTCCATTTGTATTAACAAATGAAACAATCTCTTGAGGTAATAAATAATTCTCTCCACACCCCACCTAGGGGTAAATACCAATCCTAACTTTTTCATATGTTCCCACCTTCCATGCAAGACCTTCCTCAACCACCTTGTATGAATCTAGGACCACCTTCCATTCCACTAATGCATTTGTTCTATACTTGTTTGGGAGCCAGATCCAACCCTCAATAGGAAGGGGATGAATATATTTTCGAACTAACACTTGACACTAGATACTTTCTATAGAGAGGATCCTCCTTCCTACAATGGTTGTGAGTGTTTTTGAAAACAAGAACAATTTTTTTAATCCCCTACCTCCCAATTTCTTTGGCAGTGTAAAATTTTCCCATTTTACCCAGGGAAAGACTTGACCATATTTTGCCCCCATCCATAAGAACCTGCAACACAACTTTTGGATTGTGTTTAGAATGCCTTTTGGGATCCAGGACAGTGAAATTCAAAATACCCTGATAGCTTGCAAAATGGATTTGATAAACATCAATCTACCTACTTTGGATAACCATATGAAACTCCATACCTTTAAGCTCTTTTCAATCTTTTATATAAGCCAAAATTAGTAAGTGTTTTAATAAGCATTAAGCTTCAAATGAAATTAAAGCTTCAAATGAAAACCTAAGTACTTAAGCCCTTCATCAAAATTTCTGAAGGGAAAAGGAAGGATATTATGAGCATTTATAAATCACCCTTAGATAGACCCATCTTCGTTAGAAAGGATTTGTAGATATTTATTGCCATACATGTAGCTTTCTCAAAAAAAGTTATGCCTCTTTTAGAGCAACTAGGTCTCGCTTAGACCCATCACAAAAAAGTAGAATGTCATCCACAAATTATAGATGATTGATAACAAGAGCATAGGATACAATGACACCCTTTAAACCCCCCAGCCCCCCCCCGCAATTTTTTCTTTAGTCAATAGCCTAGTTAAACCTTCAACCACCAAAAAGAAAAGAAGAGAAGAAATAGGGCAACCCTGGTGAAGGCCTATTTCAACATGGAATAATGATGAAGCTAATCCATTAATTAGTACTACAAAAGAAACAAAGGAGATATAACACGTAACCCAGTTTATGAAATTTACTTCAAAGCCCAGATGAGTCAGTAGCATTCTTATGTAAGTCTAGATGACCCTGTCATATGCCTTGGACAGGTCAATATTAATCGCTAGGGCTTTTATATTTTTAACTTTTTGTCTATGGAGTCCTTCCTGGGTGAATCCTATGTCCTCATGAATCTGGTGGCCTTCTAGGATGGGAAATTTCTCCTTCAAAATGTGATTTGACAGGATCGACTTCAATTTGGTAGGAATGATGTTTTTTATAATATTGTAGATACAATTGCATAAGGAGATGGCCTTGAAGTCATTAAAAGAGATAGGAGAATATAATTTAGGAATTAGGGAAATGAAGGTTTCTTTGAATGGCTCATTCATCATCCTTGATAGACCGTATTCCTAAAGAAACACAAGAATATTTGTGCCAGTAAGTTCATAAAATGCATTGAAAAATTCAACCAATTATCCATCAGGGCCTGGACTCTTGCCCTTTTGGAAGTTGTGTAGGAATTTTTGGAGTTCCTCCTCAGACACTTGCTTCTTTAAAGATTGATTGTCCTTCTCATTTGTAGATCTAGGGAAGTGCCTAGCTAGAGATATTACCTCAACTAAGGATGCTTCTTGAGGAGCCCTAAAATGATTGTTGAAGTGACCTATCCCTAGCTTGGAAATATCTTCAAAACATGAGGCATTGCCCCCATTTTAAACATCTAATGTCTAAATAGTATTGATAGGACAACGACTCTTTGCAAACTGTTTAAAGAACTTTGAATTTTCATCTTTGATTTGAATCAAAATTTCTCTTCTTTTTAGCCTCTAAGTCTCCTCCTTTTCTTCAATCATTCTTTTCGTGGTAGCCTCTAACTATATGATCCTTTGCTTTTCCTCCTCCAAAGAATAACCTCCAGCATCCGGATCCTAAAACTGTTCTCGTTCAAGTTAAACATTTTTTAGGGCCTCCTCATCCCTTTGAATTATAGAGATTTCCCATTCGATCATGGCCTTTTTTAACCTTCTGAGGTTGTTTGCAAATTGGGTTGATGCCGAGCTATCACTCTCAGGATAAAGCACAGACTAATTCTCAACCACTAAAGTACGGAAGGATTCATCTTTTAGCAAACCAGATTGAATTTAAAAGGGGTTCTTGGTTTATTGAAACCCCCCTTTTAATTCAAGAAATATATGATGATGATAAAAGTCCCCCCATACCAATCCACCGAGGAAAGAGGGGAATCCTCTCCTGAAAAGATTCAAGAATCAAAACATGATCTAACCTTCATGTATCATTGCATCGCCAATATGCCTACTTTTTCATGTGGGTTTGTATTTAATTAAATCCATATCACAGAGCTTGTGTGAATCCAGAAGGTGAAGGGAAAAATCAGAAATAGGATCAAGGTACACATGTGGCACCCAAACCTTAGAGGTGCTCAGTGAGAAGTTCATGTCACCCCCTACTACTATATTATCATCATTCATAAAATATATGGCCAACAACATTTCCCATAATGAAACTCTTTCTTAGCATGGCCCATATATATTCACTACCTTCATCTCCAACCCCAAATCACTAGCAAAAGTATCTCCTCCCAACACACCTTCAAAGCCCGAAGAGCCATGAATTTTTATAGTTAGCAAATTGAATCCAACTGCTAGACCCCCCGATCTAGATTTTGCATCAAAAGTTGCAAAACTCCACCCATAAAACATGGTCTCCAACATTATTTGTATTCCTTCACCATTCCCTAATGTTTCTTGGAGAAAAATGACATTTATATGCTTAGACTGCACCAAACATTTCTTAGATAGTCTTTTGGAGGGGTTATCCAACCCTCTATAGTTAAAGGATAGGAAAATAATTGGGGATATAGGGAAGGGGTTGTGCTACTCTAAGCACCCTATCAATATTTTTCTATCTACCATCATCAACGGCCAAGATGGATTTTTCTTTGGCTTGGGAAATAAATGATTTTCTACCATGAGCTTTCTTAACCAAAAGGGATGGAGATAGATGACCAAAAACCTCCTTGGCCTCCAATGTGTCCTTCATTCTTATAGTTTACCTAATATTATAACATGAAAAATAATAAATGGAGGTCGATAGGCTTCTAGAGGGGGGAGGGATAGGGGAAGGACAACTCATAGGGTCCCGTGGAATGGGGCATGGAACCGAACCCATACTAAATCTAGATAAGCAATAACATGGAAAAGGGATAGAAAATAAAGGCATAGATGAAACCAAAAACAAACCCACATAAATATTGCTAAACAAGCATATAAGATTGGAAACTCTTTTCCCTGTCATGGGGACTCAAGTCTTGGACAAACAAAAGATATGTCCTTTTTATTAATGATGTTAAGGTTTGAAGAAGAAACTAATTGTCAAGTAATTTAATTGTCTTTAAATTATTATATTTAATTGTCAATCAAAATTCTTAATATTACAAATAATAATCACAATATATGCATAAATTGGTTTATTGAACCAATTAAAAGAATAATTTCTTGCAAATGATAACTCGCTCCTATGACTCAGTTTACTTTTCGTCCAATTACCATTTTCCTCTAAGAAAAAGGATGCTAGCTTCTGTAGCAGTGTAAAGCAACTAAAATCATGTTACGTATCTTATCCACTAGAGTTCAACTATGGAACATAGAAACTTAATAAAAAACTTCTTTAAATGAAACACTCTTTGCATAAATGAGGCACACTGCATAGATTAAAATTGTTCTATGAACTAAATTGTAAGAAAAGGAAATAAATTTATAATTTAAATAATGAAACTAAACTCAAATTCAAAGGAATGGAAATGAAAGCCCCTTTATAGTGGGCCCTTGTTTCCTATGGAACTCTTAGTACTGCACTTAAACTAGATACGCTATTCTTCACAAGAAATCATGGATGAAAATTGTTGATTATATTGATTCAAAGGGAATAAGTGTACAATCAACATGTTTATGCTGATCTGTAACACATTTTCTTGTACATGATAACGTAAATATATGTACAATGATATTTAGGCTAGTGAGATGGATGTATGTGACAAGTAGGTTCGTGATACAAAGTTATTTTGCGGGCTTGCATGCCTATGTATTTATGTGTATATATTTTGGGGCTAGCATGCCAAATATATATATATCTATATATATATATATATATATATATAATATATATATATATATATATAAGATATAGTTTTCGTTGGCTAAATATATGTATGTATGTATGTATATACATGTCATTTTGGCTAAGTGGCTAGAGATCCAAGGTTGTCAATATGATGTAAACTTTTGTACATATATGATAATAATAAAATAAGATAGCTATGGAGCCCACTCGACAATAAAGAGTACGGGGGTGATGACAAGTGTTGGTGAAAAAGGATACCTAGAATCCATATGGTATTAGGGGGTGCCACATGGCAAAGTGAGGCCTTGTATATTTAAAAGGTATAAGTTTTCCTAAGAGGGAAAAAATTTTTGGGGTATATTTTTCTGTAGCTAGATGGTGAGCCCTATGTTTGAGTTTTGACACCAACTGGAAGCTATTTCAGTTTATGGTTGGAAAGGTTCCTAGAGAGCATCATGAGCTCCTGCAAGACTAGATATGAGACCACCTTTGATTGGCCGTAAGGTGCCTTGGAGAGGTAGGAACCACCAAGGGGCTTATAGGGCACAAAGAAGGTGTGTGTCACTTGGGCACAATTCACGAGAGTGAGAGCCTGTGGTTGGAGTAGTGTCTACTGGGTTCGTACCTTGTCCAAGGATGTGTGTTTTTTTTTTGGTTTTCCACTATTTCCTGAGGAGTTGTAGCCTCGGCTTGGGGATGATTCATGGCTGATACTATGAACCACACAGTCTATGGCTAGGTGGAACATGAAGATCCCACAACTAATTGGATATATTTGGCAACATAAGTGTTTTTTTTTTTTTGTAAGTCAATATTTTATTCATGGTTCCAAAAGGAGGTACATCAGAAGAAAAATGCAGGTAGTCTCACCTCGACTAGGTTTATTAACTACTACTAAAAGCAGATGACAGTGAAACAAAAAAACATAAGGAGACACAATCCACAACTTAAGAGGCCATAGGGACTAGTAAACAAACAGAACATATAAACCACTTGTATCCATGCTAGTCTTCAGAAGTGATGGAGGCTGGGTTGTCGGGGGTTGTTCCAGGAGGCGGTGTAGGATTAAAGGAGCATTAGACATTCTCCTTGAAATGGGCCATCCAGGGCTCCAGCTTCTCAACCTTTTCTGATAACAAATTCTGGCCTCGCCAAACCACCACTAAATGCTCCCAGGCATGGCACTAGAAGTAATGAATTTTGTTCAAAGTTGTTATCAATTCAAGATGCTTCTCCTGTCGAACCTTCTTCGAAGTCCCCAGATGCTCCAGAGTTGATTGAATCAAGTCCCGACATCGCTCAACAAAAAAAATATGTTGCTGACCACAACCACCATGACATGTCAGAACACGATGCCCAGAAACACCATGACAAGTCAAGACCCCTCGCTGCTAGGCAGGCGAAGTGTGGCCACTTCGACCCAACGCCGAGTCCTTGTGCCTACCACCTTGAGAAGTAGGCTATGCACATATAGAGTGCCCTGACCACCGACCTCCTCTTCCCCCCGATGCCGTGCGATTTGACCCACCACCGCTTTGACCATCCTGAACTAGGCCACCACTGCCATTGACCATCTCGAGTCTAGACCTAGACGTGTCCATCCAGAACTACCCGAATTGGGCTGCACTTGGGTGGAGGAATGCCCCGATCGAGGAATAGGGTGCATGGTTTTTTCTGGACACCACTAGAACTAACAAAGGACTACTCGCCCGATACCGCTCGAACTCGCCACACAGAAGGAGACACCACCGGCCTCGATTGAACTTCCACACCCCACGGTGCCAAGAACATGCAATACACAAAAAAATCACCCACCACGAGCAAGAAATATGCACCTCCCCTCAAGCGGCCACTCGCGAACCCCACTAACCAGAGCCCAAGATTGTTGCTCCAATGTCTCCACCCAACACCACAAAAGCCTTTAAATGGACAAAAGAGGATGACTATTATACACACGTTTCAAAAAAAACTAGTTCCCACCCGACCCAGACTGAAAACGTGCAAGATGAAATAGAAATAGCAGAATACCACCCTAAAAAGAGAACCATACCTTGCTATCCTTGCATAATCACAGTGACAAAGCCCAATTCGACAATTAACAACGATGCACACCTGAAAGTAGGGGTTGAAATTCTGATGGAGATGCCGTCACCTTGCCCGGATAGGGGAACCTCTGCAACTCCCGCTTCT
This sequence comes from Pinus taeda, assembly GCA_000404065.3. Taxonomy (NCBI): domain Eukaryota; kingdom Viridiplantae; phylum Streptophyta; class Pinopsida; order Pinales; family Pinaceae; genus Pinus; species Pinus taeda. The sequence goes on from APFE031349220.1 coordinate 40,964, forward strand.
TCCCACAATGGCCACACCACAGGCACCAATAATCATGCATACAAAGAATTCCCAATGAACACCCTCGCCACCCTCCATAATGTTTAGACACTGACCACCATCCTCAAGACCCAAGGCGACATGAAACCTCACACGCAAGAATTTACTCTCTCCCGTACTCAAGGTGTTATGGGAGGGAAGGGATGCCAACCCACTCACCTAAGGCCACGTGCCTAACATGAACGCCCACGTGTTCCCTCCAGAATGCCATCCTCTTCGCTTCTCACCCCCATCGGGGATTGGCAAGATAAATGTTTATGTTTCATGTGTTATGATTTATGTATATGTGTTGTAATAATTATTCAATTTATGTTGAAACCTTAGTTTTTGTGTTTTGTACTTAAATGTCTTTAACTGTCTTTATGTTTCCGCTATACATATATGTTGATGTAATTTATATGCATGAATAATGCATTAACATCATTTTAGAACTACATTCATGATAACTAGGAACTGCTAGTTACAAGAGCAACCTTGGTAGGGTTAGGATTTCTCTCTTTCGCAATGAATTTATATAGATTTAAGCAATGTGGTGGTAGAAGTGTTACCCAACAGGGGGTTGGGGACATTACAAGGTGGTATTAGAACCTAGTTTTCAACACTGGGCCTAATTAGCCCAGTTTTAGGGGCATATTGAAAAATTGTATGTTGTCCACAAACAGTTTGATAAAAGTCACAGTGTTTGGAATGATTAAAATTTCACCCTAAAAATAGGGCACAAGTGCTAGAAGAGGCTCATAAGGGTGAATGAAGTGCAAGAGAAGAAGAATTTTGAGGAATAATGGCTAGATTTAGCCTTTGAGGGATAAATTTGTGTGTAGGTTGTTAATTCTGATACAAGGGGATTATTTTGATATATATATATATATATATATATAGGGGATATGTTTCAAGTGAGAAATCCCTGCCTACCTTGCCGATGCATTGTTCCATTATTCACAGGCAGAGTTACATTGAAAGGTTTTATGGGTAGAACCATCCAAAACCACACCGATGGGCTACTTGTTGAGAGGTTCTAGGGGAAGGTGGAACAAAGAGTGCGATGCCACACTCTCTCTTATATCACGAGGAACCCACACTTAATCGCGACTTTTGATCAGACACAAGGTCCATATTAATTAGCCATATAGATCAACGAGAAACACATATCAAATACTAATTTATGGGCAAGTTAACGATGCCAAATGGCCTGATGGGTGGGATGACTACCACTTCCATAGCAATGTGGCATCATTCTATTTGATCTTAGGCTCAAAGGAATGCCCTCGAAAAGAACCATGCGAACCATCTGATATCACCCATTGAAAGCTGGGGTTGAATGTTGTTTCACTTCACCATATAAATATACATTCATATAATACACACACACGCGCACACACACACACACACATATAGTGGGTGTGTGTGGAGGGCCCCAGGGGTTGTGCCACTGATTTTCCATAGGAGTGTTGGGTGAAGTGGATAGTGATGCCACGGAGAATTTGAGGTGGCCAACCACATAGGATGACGTGGCAAGCTAGCCTACCTGCATGATGTCAATATGATGTCATTGCTGATTTGACCTCTAAATTCATGTTTCCATAGCATAAAATTTTGGCATTCAAAGGTAAGGTCAAGAGGGGGGGGGGGCAATGTTAGCTGAGGTTGTACCACCCATGTCATGTGGAGGTTCCCACATGATGGGCATGGAGCTGGCCAGGTTCCATGGGGCACTAGATGCTGCACAATGAGAATGAAGTGGGCACAAAATAACAAAAGAGAAAGGGGAGTGAAAGACTTAGAGTTGATACAATGACAAGAAATTTTTCAACATTGAAACTTAGGATGCCAGAGGTGTACTTGCAGAGGCAAGGTTTAGCAATTTATTAATAGGTCAATAATTAAGCTTAATTTGAGAATTCCAGGTTGCAATAGTTGAAGAATTGGGGATTAAAGGAGAGGCTAAAATTTACAGGGCTATATATTTTCACCTGAGAGTCAAAATTTGGCCCATAAATAGTCAAAACAAAGGTAATTTCAAGCAAAACACAACTAACAATGGTTAAACTGGATTAGGAGGTAGAATTATTCTAGAAATCGAGGAGAAATATACAGGGGTTCAAGTAGGAATTCAATTGAAACTTTATAAGCACATAAATTCTTTCCCAGGTGTTAGAATTTCACAAGTGAGTAGTCTATGGAAAGCTAATAGTGAACATAACACACTGGTTGTTGCAAAATTTGATTTGGGTGAGAATTTATCTAAGAAATCTCAAGGGACAAAAAATAGAAAAGATACACCGTGAGAATTGGAAGGGATGAGGACATTCTAGATTCTAACAACCTTGAAGAAGAGGTCAGGGCAATAGACCTCCGTATTGGAAAATAAAGAATTTAGTCAAATGGCCACAAGATGAGCAGGTCATAAGACAAAGATCTAGAAGAGACCACGGAAAGCCTCAATATGGAGGTTATCAATTTTAAAGATGATAATGACAGACTAGTGAAAGAGAGACAAAAAATCAACACCCAAATTCTATAGATATTGAACCAAATTCAGTGAGAGTTGGACCAAGAATCTGAGTGTAGATAGGCTCGGGAGGATGAGGCTAGGTTTGGTGAAATAGGTGCCAAAATATTGAGGCAGGATAAGAGTGTTGACCAATAGAATTTTTATGCAGAAAGAAGGTCACATAAGAAGGCTTAGACTACCTCGATGTCATGTAGTAGCTTGAGTGTGTCACTGCTGAAAAGGTCTAGGAAGAGGAAGTCTGATAGGGATAGTTTATAGGGAGAGTAGTGGAAGATTAAACATACTAATTTTAAAGGAGAACAAAAAAAAGGTGAAGAGGCTGAGGCTTGCTATTGGAGATGTGGAAGTATTTGCATCTATTTAATTACCCTTAAAATTTGAAATCCCGAATTGCAATTTATCATCTAAAAGGAAAGGCCAACCTATGATGTGTTGGGCATGTGTTATATTCTTTCAACGACTACCCCACACAACTAATATACCTATTATATGCAACTAATCTACAACTAATATATCTATTATTTGACAAACCTTCGAATTGGAAGATAATCTAATCAAAACAAAATTCATTTCTCCTAAAACTTTGAATTTTTTCCAGTCTAATTGAACAATCTGAACAACAGATTTCTGGGGTGAATAAAATATTTGGAACATCATCCATGCTTGATATTAGTGAATGCTGGATCTCGCTTTGGAAAGCCTTTGCAATTTCACTGTGCAAAACTTGGCTACATAAAACAAAGGGGCATGATGCAATGATGGTGGTAGTTGATAAACTCACCAAAGATGCTCATTTCATTCAAGTGAAATCAATATATAAAGAAACTAATGTAACTTATTTATATGGGTGAAGTTTCTAGGCTACATGTTGTGCCCATAACAATTATTTCAGACAAAGATATGAAGTTCATATGTAATTTTTGGAGTGGATTATTTAAAGAGTTAGGTACTAATTTGAATTTTAGTATTGTGTATCACCCGAAGTTTGATGGGTGGATGGAGTGGGTTAATCAAGTGATTGAATATATGTTGTGAATGTACGTGACAGATAAACTATCTAGATGAGAGGAATACCTACATTTAGTAGAGTTTGGATATAAAAATGGGTATCAGATTTCATTAAAGATGGGTAATTTTGAAGCATTATATGGTAGGAAGTGTCATACTCTTGTGAGTTGGATAAATCTAGTAGATCAAGTCATGATTAGTCTAGAAGTGCTTAGAGAAATGAAGAGTAGGTTGTGAAAATCAAGCACTTCCCAGGACATGCAAAAAAGCTATGTCGATAAGCATAAAATTCATTAAGAATTCAAAGTTGGATAACATGTGTTATTAAAATTTAAAGCACAAAAGAGCTCATTGAAACTAGGAAATTGTGCTAAATTGGCAACACATTATTGTAGACCATTTGAGATCCTTGATAGGATCGATTATATTGAATATAGGCTTGCATTTCTTGCATATATGCATATTCATGATGTGTCTGATGTGTCTTTGCTTAAAAAGTATATTCCTAGCACTAATCATGTGATTGATTGACATATGATCCAGGTGGAACTAGGAGGAGATTTCCAGGTCCAACCGATACTGATTTTGGAAAGGATGGTCAAAATGCTCCAGAATCAAGCTGTCGACATGGTAAAGGTACAATGGACCTTGCTCGGTCCCCGTGAGGCTACATGGTAGCAAGAAGATGTAATGAGAGGGGAGTACCCTCATATTTTTGAACGATATTTTGCATATACATGTATATATGATGCACTAAGAACAATGCATAAACTTAGGGGAGGAGGAATGTAACACCTCTTCCTGCGTATGATAATATAAATATATTTACAATGATATTTAGGCTGATGATCCATAATCAGTTTGAGAGCTTGAATTCCTATGTATTTATATTTATATATTTTTGGGCTAACATGCCCAAGTATATATATGCCATCTTGACTAAGTGGCCAGAGGGCCAAGGTTGTAAATATGGTGTAAAATTTTGTATATATATGATAATAATAAAATAAGTTGGTTATGGGGCCCACTCCATGGTAAAGAGTATGTGGGGAAATGCAAGTCCATGATGACAAGAAAAAGGGTGATGTGATAGATGTTGGTGAGAAAGGACACTTGGGGCCCATGTGGTATGAGGGGGTGCCATATGGAAGAGTGAGGCCATGCATATCTGAAAGGTGAATGTTTTTCTAAGAGGCAATTTTTTTGGGTATGTTTTTGTGTAACCATCTCGTGAGCCATATTTTTGGGTTTTGACACTAGATAGAAGATATTTTGGTTTATGGTTGGAAAGGTGCTTAGAGAGTAGCATGAGATCCTCCAAGTCCAGAGCTAGGACCGTCTTTCATTGGTAGTAAGGTGCCTTGAAGAGGTGAGCACCACCGAGGGATTGAAAGGGTATAAAGAAGGGGTGTGCCACTTGGGCATAGGTTCGAGAGAGTGGGAACTTATGGTTGGAGAAATGTCTATTGGGTTGGTACCTTGTTCGAGGATGTGTTTTTGTTATTTGGTTTTTATCATTGCCTAAGGAGTTGTAGCCTTGGCTCAAGGGTGACCAGTGGTTGAGATTTATGAACCACATGGTCTATGGTCGGGTGGAATGTGAAAAGCTCGCAACTAGTTGAATATCTTTTGCAAGATAAGTGTTTATGCTTCACATGTTCTGATTTATGTATATGTTAAAAATTATTAAATTTACGTTGAAACCCAAGTTTTTGGGTTCTGTACTTAAATGTGTTTAAATATATTTGTATTTGTGTTGTACATATATCTTTACGTAATTTATATGTGAGAATACTACATTAACAACATTTTAGCACTACATTAATATTAATTGAGAATTGCCAGGTGTAGGAGAAACCATGGTAGGGTTAGGGCTTCTTGCTACATCAATGAATTTATACAGATTCAAGTAATGTGATGGTCATAGCATTGTCAAGCAGGTGGCTGGGGATGTTACACGATCAATAAAGAGTTTTTTGATTTTTTTGTGTTGTTTGTCAAATTGTCTACGATCCTTCAAGATTGACTTGTGGCTTGAGGAGCCGCGACCCAGGGGCATCTAATCCGTCAAAGTCACTTGAGGATCAGACCTGGCTTGGGCCACAACAACCCTAAGTTGACTAGAATTTTTAGTATGCCTCCTCACCCTAGCATAGGGCACAACTACCCCTGTGAGGTTTGATCCTAGGTCGCCTTACTAATGAGGCCCATCATCAACCGATTGTGCTAGTAGGACTTGACAAAGATTTTTTGATTATTATATTGAGCTTGGTTGGTTGTTTATATAATAAAAAATAGAATACAAATACCAAATAACATTTTGGGATCTCAAAACACATTTTTGTTAAATCTGGAATAGGGGATGTGTGCTACAAAATGGGGGATCTGAGCCTTTTGGATAAGATCTTGGATCATTGATTTTATTTATCCTATCCAAGCCCTTATTTCATTATGAACTGATCTTCATCCTCATGACTGATGATTCATTGTCTATTCCAACTTAGCTGCATCATCCATTTGTTGTTTACATGGAGCTTGGCATATTAAATATTGTGTTGACTACTCATACCACATGTCCCGCTTATGTGGATTCTTTTTTGGATGAACATCAAACTTTTTGCATTGACCTGACTATCTCCTCCAACTCATACTTCGTTGCTTGGCTGGCCACAATTACTCTAACGATTGACCCATACCTCTGTTAAGATACATAAAGATCACAAGACCAATATTTTTATATGGTTAAAATCCTTTAAGAGGGAAACAGTCCATGGCCCCAACCAACATAGTCACTTGAGGAAATTTTTGTTAATGCAAAAGAAAATTCGTACATAAATGAGTTTCTCAAAATTGAGCATCATCAAATAGCCCCCTATGCTCATTGAGTAAATATCATGACCAAATCGGGTATCAAGTCATACATCAATAACCATTAGTATCAAGAAGAATATGAGCCATCAAATCACTTTATGTCTAGAACATATTGCTATTGCCAAATTACAATGCAACCAATCCATACTAAAGAAATACACTAAGAAACACACTTTTACGTAAAGACATATTAAGCCAAGTTGATTTTAACTAACTCTTAAGTGTCTAAATGCCACAACACTTAGGTCATTCTTTCAATTCATGCTATGTTGTGGATCTAGTTTTTATTGTTGTACTTGCCTAATCATTGGCCAAAACTAACTAGTTTGTTTTACAGGGCAAGCTACAAGGGAAACACATTGCATGTTTAAATATACTTAAATGTATGTAATTTGAATTATTCACAATGGAAAACAGACTGTCCTTGTCTTTATGTTATAAAAGTGATTCCACATGCACAAATGAGACATGCAAGTTCAAGTACATAGAATATGCTTTCATAGATGAAGTACATGGATCTCGAGGGAAAATGATGATGCTTTACCAATAAGATCTAAAGCATAAGGTTTCTTCTAATTGTGTTTTTGTTTTACTTGAACTTTGAAGTTATCGTTATTAAAAATTATTTAATTGATAAAATTGATATTTATGCAATTTTAGTAGTTAGTCATTTTCCTTGAGAAAATTTTCAATTATTAATATTCTATAGCCTCTAGTACACATGTAGAAAAAAAATCCTTGACTATAGATTTAGCTCTGGTTTTAAATACTATTACTGTTTTATTAAAAAAAAAATGATATTTTTTCCCAATATCCTCTGCACGTTTAGAAAAAATTCCCTTCACAAAATGTCAATTTTGTGATTAATTATTCGCCAGGATAACAAAACAAAGATACCTTTACTTTCTAGTAATCAATAACTCCAAAAAAAATAAAAATAAATAACTAATAATGTGTTATAATTAAAACATTGAAGCAACTATAACTTAAATAATTTGTTCACAACACTAAGTAAAAAATTCTATTATCTATGATTCATTACACTATGATTATCTAGCTAAAAAATCATAAGAGGACTTAATTAAAATTCCTAATTAAAAACAAGGAGTAACTTTTTACAATTTTATTAAATAGTGAAAAGAAAATCTAAACTAAATAAAGATTCTAACAAAAATAATCCTTGAAATAATTCCAAACAATAAACAAGACGGGCTGCGGGGCAGCTAGTCCCTGCCCCAGCCCAATAGTCAAACAAAAAGTCCGCAACATCTAAGCTATAAGCAGCTCCCCCTATATCATACGAAATTCAAGTTCTAGATCCAGAGCTACCTCGCTACGTAGTAGAAGGATGGTCTTTGTAAGTGCTGGTGGGTCAACCAATTGAATTGAATAGCTAACACGTCAAGATCTTACTATCATACGAAATTCAAGTTCCAGATCCAGAGCTACCTCGCTACGTAGTAGAAGGATGGTCTTTGTAGGTGCTGGTGGGTCAACCAATTGAATTGAATAGCTAACGCGTCAAGATCTTACCTTATGCTTTAGATATATATATATATATATATATAATATATATATATATATATATATATATATATATATATTTATTGTTTGTGTGAGAGTAACCATATCGCTAAGGTAGCGTTTAATAATAATAAGTTCACCAGCTCAAGCATAACGCATGAGCGAAACGTGGCGCAGGACAGCCGTTCCGTCTGGTTCGTCGAATCGTCTTCTTCGCCGTCCGTCTGGTTCGCGATATTGATGTACAGATCTTAGCTCAGTATGATACTTATAATCGCTCGTTTAGCGAGTGCGGGCAAGACAATATTTTCATCGGAGTGCTTTGGAGAGGAACCTGAAAGTGGTTCTGAATTCGTTGGTTGAAAACGTTGGGGAGACAGGCTACAATATTTCAAGTTATGGAGAGAATGGAGATAAGATCTACGGTCTTGTTCAGTGCAGGGGCGACCTCAATGCCTCCGCTTGTCAGACATGTACTTCACGGGCTGGAGATAGTCTTCGTCAAATCTGTAATGGTACTTCTGGTACCTCGGTCTCTGCTTTCTGAAATATGCCACACACAGCCCTGATTCAAGTTTAAGTTCATTCGGAAACTTTAGTGGGCTCTGCAATGAAAGTAAATCAGAAAATGCAGGGGGTTTTAGTTGGAGGATTGCCAATCTTTTGACAAGGCTTGTGGAAAAAACTGAGTCCAGTATGGTGGGTTACAGTACACTCAGTGATTATGGGGTTTATTCTCTGGCTGAATGCTAGCGAGACCTTACTAGGAGCCGGTGTAGTCAGTGCCTCAACACTATCTACACACATTTGAATGTATGTTCAGTAGGAACTAACAAGGGAACTGTCCTGAATGGCTACTGCATGATTCAATTTATAGAGCACAAGTTTTACAGTGATCATGTCCCTCTGCTGTCACCCCCCAATGGTCCATCCCCAGAAACAGAAGGTACTATTGTCATTTTTTGTTTGTTTGTTTTATTCATGGGGATTTGGAATAGAGGTACCTGCATGTTATCACGGCTTAGGCTTGGACATATAGTAGAACAACTAGAATAAGCCATCTCAGATAGCATGTCTAAATTTTTCATTTTTTTAATGAACTATGCTTCGCTTGTTTTGAACGCTATATTATGGACGAACATGATGACCTCTTCATTGCACTGAGGTCTTGAATTTTCTTGGACAGCTGGCTTGATGAAATTAATCGCAGACAGGCAGAAATGGTCGCTGCCCGAATTGTAGCTGAAAAGCTCCATCAGAAGAGGAAGATTGTGACGCTTTCTCAGGTTGCTGAACCTCGTATGGAGCTGTTTGCGCTGAGAGCCAATGCCTTGATAGAAGGGCAACGGTGGCTCTTGTGCGGTATTCAACGAAAAAGAGGCAAGTTCATTTACCTGTTTATCCTTAATTTACTCTTCAGACAAGGCAGATGCCTATTATATACGACTCAGTTCCTAATTTCTGTTGCAAGTGCATTGACAATACTGCAGAAGGATAAATCATTAATACCTTATAAAACAATCTTCCTGCAGTAGTTGAACGGTCCATTATCTGTAGCAACCACATATTGTATGTAATGTTGAGAAAATGAAGTAAGCCAACTGATATTGAATTTGTAAGAACTTTTAAATATCGGTATTGCATAAGCCTATTATGTACGACTCAGTTCCTAATTTCTGTTGCAAGTGCATTGACAATACTTCAGAAGGATAAATCATTAATACCTTATAAAACAATCTTCCTGCAATAGTTGAACGATCCATTATCTGTAGCAACCACATATTGTATGTAATGTTGAGAAAATGAAGTAAGCCAACTGATATTGAATTTGTAAGAACTTTTAAATATCGATATTGCATAACTCAGAAATCAGACAGAAGAAATTTTTAAGATTCGATCTTGCAGATATGGTGATTCATTACATTATCCATGAACAGATCCAATTGAAAAAAAAAGATGATTGAAATGCAACAAATTCATTCTGTCAATTTCGAACATTCAGTCTCAGGAAAGCCTTCATTGGATGGGAGTCCAGAAGTCAGGTGATTAGTTTGGCCTTAGGGAATAGCCAAGCATGAAATTGAGGGAGACAGGGAGGCACATCGCTCCTAATCTCAACGCTTTAATTTATCAATATCTCAATCTGTTAGAGCTCCGTTTTGGTTACAGCAAGATAGCAAGAAGAAATCAGTGGAATTTATGTGTTCTTACAGTCATAAAAATATAATTGATTGAAATGTAGTTAGTCAAAAATATAGATTGAAGCTCAACGGCAACACAGAAGCATTGAATTATTATTTTTCTCGATTTTGTAATATTCACCTAAATCGCTATTCACGATTCATGGAATTCTGATTACAGGGAGTTGAACACAATGGAACCAAAGCTGCGTTGGGGGATGAACAGGGTGGTTGGTTTCCCGTAAAGGAAAGGAGGCACGAGGTGCGTTTCAGGTTGGAGTGCAGACCAAGCATCTCCAGAACTGCTAGAAGTGACTGTAAGTTCGAATGACTATCCAAAAATTGAATTTAGCCAAGCCGCACTCAGCCCTATCGCTGCAATTCACAAACAAAACCGACATTAATCTCGACTGGCACGAACAATTGCAGAACTACGGAAAATAAAAATAACTGTCATCAAGAAAAAGGTTGGCAAAAAATGAAATGAAAATGGCAAACAGACACATATACATACTCTGTTTTTGTGTGTTGAAGGCTGCAGGGTGTTGTAGAAGAGCTTGCGAAACAACTGCCATTATTAAGATGGTCCAAGAAGAGGAAAACTGAGTCGATGCTGTGGGGAGGCATGGGTGTGGTGATATAAGAAGGAATGGAGGTGCATTAGGTTGACACCACACCAATACATGCACAGAGCCATCTGTGCACTTGATGTCCTGATTTGGTGGTGTGTCGTGTGATATATTAATTAAATAAACATTACCAAACATTACCAAGTATCCACATAACATTTAATGTTTATTGATTAATGCTAGCATTAGTTTCCATGTTCAGAAAATTCATTGAATCCATAAGTTAAATGAAGATTTATCCTAAGTTTGCCCAGATCTTGGCCTCGATATGAGGCCAAATAAGATCGTTAAAATTCTTAGTGGTCGAAATAGCGGTAGAAATTTCGTATTGGTTAAAGAAAAGTGATTTATGGAATATAAACTTGAAACTTAGGTTAATGAATTCCGTTCTTTATGGATTCTCGCGTTGAACTAATTGTAACCGACCAAAACCGATTACTATAGTCCCTGCCAGGCCCGGAGGGCAGGGACTAATAAGACAAATCTCAATCTAAAAATAAATATAACCCAATAAAATACTTTTACTTTAGTTCAATCTAGTCCATAAAAAAAATCTAAATCTAGTTGAACTCTCTCGTACTAGCATCTAGTCAAAATGACCTCCTTGATCCCTCCCCCTTTCTTTACCTCACATGTCAGAACCCCTTGTCACCCTCCCTGGTATGTGATGTGATACTTCATCAGCAGGTTTTGGTACATTCCAACTCAAATCCCTATTCACCTATACCATGTGGGCTAAATTGATGGATTGCCAACTTGATCATAGCTATAACACCCTTTGAATCAATATTAAATAATAAACAATTTCATTTCCCTTTTCTGTATCATTTAATTCCAACTTAAATCCCTATTCACCTATACCATGTGGGCTAAATTGATGGATTGCCAACTTGATCATAGCTATAACACCCTTTGAATCAATATTAAATAATAAACAATTTCATTTCCCTTTTCCGTATCATTTAATAATAAAATTTCCATATAATTAAGCTGGTAATCACTCTTTAGATTATTGTGTGATCAACGGGCCTTCAATAGTTTTTGCCTAAAAATGATAAGTATTTAATGCCTAAACTATTTTAATAATTCATTATAATTCATTATACTAAGCAATGTGATTTTCAGGGATATTATTTTGTTAAAATTATTATATCATAAAGAGTTTATGACAACTCATTTAAATAATTAATTAAGTTAAATTGTAATCAATATAATATATATGGGATTAAGGTTAAATATTACTAGAAAACGCATAACCTCATCAAATATAGCTTCAATGATGATTATAAGGATACCATTTTTCTTATAGATACTATCTCGGTTAAAGCTATCTTTTAGTTCTCGATAAGAACCCAAAATTGCATCTAATTAGTTAAGATCTTGTCTTGCTCAAATGTAAGGAAATATGTTAATAACCCAATATTGAGAGGTATTTAGCAAGAGCAAAATTCTGCTCCCTTACAGACCATCGATGAATCATTTCATGTGACATGATTTTCCTTCAATAATAGTGACACGTCAACCTACATTCATAGATGGAAATTAGTGATGGTTGTCCTCATAGTTGATTGATGACAAAATTATGATAAGTTTTGCCACTTTTGAAAAAAAGGCTTTAAAAAATAATTACAGAGATAAGAATTCAAAGTTTAATTACCTTAATAGTGTTTTGAGGATCGAGTTAAGGTGGACAATAAAGTTTTTTTTCATCCAAACTGACATCCAAAAAAGTGAATATAGTGATTGAAAAATGGCTCTCCATGAGCTCCCTTGGTGAGATTGCTCAAGTTCATGTAGCTAAGGTTTCTACCCTAGTTTCTCTTTAGCTTACATTGCCATGATTTCATTAGTTGTAGTCTCTTTATTGGTCGCCCCTCTATCGCTTCCATCTCCACTCATAACACTCGAGACACCTTTCTATAGTAGATGTAGATTAACTTAATATCATTGAAGCAACTTGTCCTTGTCACGTCAAGTCCTAGGCTATTTCTACCCTACAACTTGTCCATGTCACCTTATGCCCTAGTCTCCTTCAACCATGTTTAGAATTGGTATCACTCTATACTTTGGAAACTTCTTCCTCCCTAATCATAGTAGCATTAGGATTCTTCATCTCTAGGATGGTCCTTGTTTCTATGCCCCTTGGACCAAAAGGTTCTTTACTGTAAATTTTGACCACTCAGTAGATCAATATCTCATCTTCTTTTTCCATGAATTCATGGTTCCCAACTTCTTGTTACGATATCTCAAAATCATAGATAGGTTACATCACAAATCATATGGGAGATATTTATGCAATAACATGCATTGATATTATTAATATTATTTACAATTATTACTATGAAATTGACCACTCTTATAAATAGTTTGACAGACATTATTTATATAAACCCTAACAAACCCTAATAAAAAATCCTTAACTTTTATAACCTACTCCACTTAATGATTTTATTACACATGTTAGCCTTATATTCTAACCACACTTTTTTTTTGACAAGATCAGATATTGATTGTATTTCCAAAAGGAGAAAAGGGGCATGCTCCTACTATATTTGATGGCGGTTGGAGTCAAGCTTTAGAAGGAAAATGGGAACGCAGTCCCCTGATACTATGCTTGAGTCCCAAAATTCGATTGGTACCTATAACTATTCTATCATATTTCCTTACATATTGGCCTGATAATAAGATAAATTTACAAAACATATGACTTGATATCTGTTGTAGTATTTGAAAATGCTCAGCGTTGGTTTATTGAATGCTCCTGATAGGATCTCTGTTTTCTTCCTTGACAAACTAATTTTCTCCCTCCTGGCTTAGAGTGGAGTTTTTGATGTAGGTCACATCTTCTTCCAAGTTTACACATTTATCTTTTAGTGCGATTATTTCCGCTTTATGGCTTTCAATGTCTTCTTTTGGTAGCTAAATTCCATTTTCATCTCTGATTTGAGATATTGAACTGCTTCTTGGAACCTGCTAATCATGAACTTGTTAGCCTTACAGGTGGCACAACCATCATTGCTAGCTGATTTCTCTATTGGGTTAAATTTCATATTTATAACCTTTCTCTCTGTGATTTTGTGGTGCTTCCTATGCCTCTTGTGTATGCTTTCCCTCTGCTTTCTACTGCCTATTTTGTTTTTCTCCTTCCTTTGTGCTGTTGGACGCACTGCTCACTTTGGAATGGGTTGTTCTAAAGACTTCAAGGTTGAAATGGGTTGCTAGCTTTGAAATTGGCTGCTCTTCTTTTGTTTCTTTCTCACATAGAGAAACAAAGTAGTCGAAATGGGTGGCTGAGGGAGAGCTGATGTGGGAGGATCTTGAATTTATAAGAACTGAGGATCCAGTGAGATGGTGGAGCAATTTGGAAGTAGAGGAAACAATGACCTTATTATTAGATACTGGAGATGGTGAAGAGGGCTCATGCTTTGATAAGGGAGGTGATGGAGATAACTGGAGTATGGGCACTTCTTCTGATCTTTTGCGTACAGAAGAGTGAATCAAGCGAAAGCACTTGTGGAGGGAGGCTCAGAGCGCTAACGAGAAGAATAAGAAATAATGGATGAATGGCTCAGAGTATGGGTTAGATGAAGAGAGTGCATGGAAAGGAGTTCCTGAGGTCTATGAGAGGAATAAAACAGAGAGAATTCTGAATAATCTTTGACAAAGATAAAATGAAAAGGAGTGAGGGGATGCTCGTTATTTAAGGAGGGAAGTCTGAATTGATGGCTGTTGAGGAGAAAACGGTTTGCATCACCGTTCCAATACACAAGATATTTATCCACCTTGGTCTTCAGACTAAAATCAAATGCGGATACTATCAAGATTTTCTGTTGAGATACATATGATTTCCTCATGAATTGAGCTGCTGAAATATCTCTCCCCTGATTTTCTGATGTCCTATTTCTGTTCTTATTGTTGATTTTCTGTCCTTTTTTGAGGAGAGTGTTTTTTTCTCATGGTGACTGATTTGATCTAAGGGATTGAACTATAATATAACTCCTCGTTTTCCATGATGTCTCCTTCACTTCTATCAGTTTCCTTATTGGAATATTTGTCTGCTATTTTATTATGTTCTCTCAAAATATTCTTAAATGTAACCTTGCCTGCATTGTCCAGATTGTTTCTTATTCGTTTATATATCCTATTCATGGAATAATGTTTAGGATTTTTGTTTCTTGCCATTGCCTCTTTGATGATCACTGAGTCTCCCATTATTATTGGATCTTTGATGGCTCTCTTTTTAATTATCCTTGAACCCATTAACAAGCTGTATGCTTCTGCTTTATTGTTTGTAGTTTCTCCCAATCCCCAGTCATAGAAGATGATCACTTTCCCCCATGGGTCGATTATGATACCTCCCACACCTGCTTTCCTAGGATTGTTTCTATATGCCCCATCAAAAAACATGCAATAAATTTTTTGATTTTCTCTCCAGTTTGTGAATTCTCATCATTTAATCGGATTTTCCATTTCTGGGTTGTAGAAATATTTATGAGACATTTTTTCCTGTTGTTTTAATTGTTGCTTTACTGATACAGTCTCTTTCTTCTTGCTGTAGGAGATTATAATCAATTGCAATAGTGCCTTTCATGTTTAGGAATTCAGATATCAAGCCCCAAGTTTTGATAAAATTCTCTCTATTCTTGGTGTTTGGTCTTTGAAAATACTCTTATTCCTTAAGAGTCATATTTGCTAACACAAAACTGTTGGAAGACATTTCCAGAACCTATTTATCATTTCCTTTTTCTTTGTCGAGTAGGGGTATGCCTTTTCCCAATCTCGAAAGAAATCCAAAAAAGTTTTGGAAAAATTTAAGTTGATGTCCAGGGGGCTTGAAAGTTGTTTCCAACACTCTTTTGTTACCATGCAGTCCAAAAAGAGATGTTGAATAGTCTCTTCTTCCTTCAGGCACATAGGACACCTGGATGGACCACAAAAACCTTTTCTTTTGAGATTTTCAGAGGTGAGAGTTTTCCCCTTTAATAGGGTCCATATGAAGATTTTGATTTTATGGAGGCTTTCAATCTTCCATACTGACTTCCATGAAGCCCATTCTTGTTGGTTCTATTGTTCTTGTAGAGTTGTGTAGCCTGTTTTAACTATGTAACATCCTCCGCTTGGATCCCAAGCAAAAGTGTCTTCTTCCTTAATGCTTGTTGGTGCTTCTCCTTTGAGGTGCTGTCTGAGATTGTCCCATTGACCTTTCAGATTTGGGGGAATTCTTATGTTGTGCCATTCTTGCCAATTTCAATTTTCCCACTTGGAGATTGAATGAAGAGTTTTCAGGCCTCTATCGTTCATCCATTTTTGGATCTCTTCATGGCGCAGAAGGAGGTTTAGAGGCTCCTTCCCCATAATTCTATCCTCCCATATTAAGACCGTTTTTCCATTGCCTGGAATTTTAGAAATATGATTGCCGATTAGAGGTGTTATCTTCTTCACAAGATTCCAAACTTGTGTGCATGGTCTAATTGGAATATTTTCAATCAATAAATTTGTTCTCGATTGGTTCATGTATTTTGTGGCTAGAGTTTTCTTCCACCATCCCTCGCCTATTATTATTCGCCATATGATTTTCATTCCTAATGCAAAATTCGTTAGGTTAGGAAGTCTTATGGATAAGCCTCCTTTTTCATATGGTAATGTGAGTTACTCCCATTTTACCAAACTTAACTTTTTCTTTTCTTGTCTCCCTTCCTACCAGAGGAAGCCTCTTATTATTTGTCCCATTTGCTTATGTGCACTTGCCGGTGCCAGAATTGTAGTATACTGATAAATTGGGAGCGCCGTGAGTTGGGCTTTAATCAGGATTACCCCGCCTACCATGTTAAACCACATCATACCTCGCTTTTGGATTTTATCTTTCATTTTTTCATCTTGTTTAATCCATAGTTTTGCTTTCAGATTCTCTTTTGAGATGGGTAATCCTAGATAAAATAAGTGAGTCCATCTTTCTTGAATAGGGATCTCAAGAATTTGTGAGATCCGTTGCATGATTCTGGGGGAGGTGTTCCAGCCATATATTATGCATTTTGTGTTATTTAAGAGCCCACCAGAGACCTGTAGAAAATCATCCAGAACTTTTTTAAATCTTCTAGAAATTATGCTTGAAGCCTCTCCCAACAAGAGAGTGTCATCCACAAACAAAGAGTGGTTAATGCTTTTTACTCTTGTGATTTGGAGTCTTGAAATGTTTCTTTCTCTCCTTTGTTTTTCTAGTGCTATGCTTAGAGTTTCTACCATTATAATATAGAGGAAAGGAGATAGAGGGCATCCATGTCTCAAACCTCTAGTGCTCTGGAAGAAGTCACTTAGTCTTTCGTTTATAAGTGGTGCTATCCACGGGTCCGTGATGCATGCCTGTATAATCTCTATTATTTATTTTGAGAACCCAATTTTTTTTAGAGCAGCCATTAGATATGGTAAGCTGATCTTGTCAAAAGCATTAGCCATATCTAGTTTTATGATCATTCCTTTTTATTTTCTTTGTATGCTTGAGTGAATGGCTTCCTATACAACAATAACATTGTCAATAATCTGCCTGCTAGGAACAAAGCCTCCCTGATTTTCGGATATTATTTCTAGGAGCACTTTCTTGATTCTATTTGCTATGATCTTTGTTACTATCTTGTAGGAGGAGTTGCAAAGGGAGATTGGTCGGAATCTGCTGAAGGTGGAGGGATTGGATTCCTTTGGAATTAATGGCAGATAAGATGATTTTGTGTTGCCTCCCATTTTTTTTTTTGAATACATTCCTTACCATTCTTAAGAAGTACTTTTTTATGGTTTTCCAATGCTGCCTGTAGAAGGTTATTGTGAATCCATCTGGCCCTGGTGTGTTTCCTGGGTGGAGGCTCCATATTGTTGCCACTACTTCCTCTTCTGAGTTTTCTTTATTTATTTATGCATTCTGTCCTTCTCTTTTTTTTTGAGTGTGCTGAAGGAAGTTCTCATAGTCTGTTGTTTCTTCATTTGCCATCAGGAGGTTTTTAAAGTGATTATGTGCTACTTTTTTTTAGCTCCTTTACTCCCTTAATTTCTTTCCCATCCACTTAGATTTTGTCTATCTGGTTTCTTGCTCTTCTTATTTTCATGGAGTTGTGGACGAAGACAGTGTTTTTGTCCCCTACATTAAGCCAAAGACTTCTTGACTTCAATCTCATGTCTTCTTCTTGTTTTCTATTTTCTATGTAAATTTCCCAGAAAAGCTCCTTTCTTTTAGATAGTCTTGTTTATCCTCCTCTTTATTTTCCTTTGCCTCTTGCATGCTATCCATTTTTTTTTATTCAACTCTACTTTCTTTTTTTTGTTTTGCATTTCATTTTCTCTTGCCCAAGTTTTTACCTCAGTTCTCAAATTTTTTAATTTTGTTTCCCACAAAAAATGGGGTGAATTTGTGACCTTCTGTGCCCATACATCTGAGATTAGATTTATGAAATCTTCATTGTTGTCCCATATTGGGCTGTACTTGAAAGGTAGAGGCCCTTGGTTGTCCATTTTTCTCAAAATGATTGCCACCAACTTATGGTCAGATGCCATGGTGTGAAGAATTTTTGATCTTGCCGAGTTGAAGCTTGATACAATATTTTCTTGAACCAATATACGGTCCAACCTTTCTTTTATATTTATTTTTCCCACCCTTTTATTCTTCCATGTATATTTCCCATTACTTGGTGGGATGTCAATTAACTTGTTCTGTTCCATGATTGTTTCCAGAGCCTCCCTGGATGGGTCAGCATGGTAGGACCCTCCAAATTTCTCCTAAATATTTCATACCAAGTTTAGGTCCCCTCCCAGAATAACTTTTCTATTTTGGACTTCGTTTAGAGTTTCCTGTACTGTGCTCTAGCATTGATATTTTTTCCTATAGTGATTTGGGGCATGAATATTGATGAAGCTGTATTGTTCCTCGATGTTTATTTCCTTAAGGTCTGTTCTGATCCAATGTTGCTCCTTTTTTTGTTGCATTATTTCCCATTTTCCTTTCTTCCATAGTGTGCAGATTCCTCCTGAGGCCCTTATAGCCTATACTGCTGTTCCTTCATAGTTTTTTAATTTTTTTATCATTTTTCTGATTCTTGACTGCTTGCTTTGGTCTCCTGAATCATGAATATATCTAGGGTTTCTTTTGTTAAAATATCTCTTGTTGCATTTACTTTGAAGGGTGTTCCTAGTCCACGACAATTCCAGGAGACCATGATCATTAATTATTTGTTTGGTGGGTTGAGGGACCTTTCCCTCTCTACCGATTTTCATTTTTGTCATTATTTACAGAAATTTTCCAAAAGAAGGAATCCATTGGTTGCAACGTGCCTAGAGCTATCTCTTTAACTGTTTCTTCATCTCTCAACTCCTTGTTAGATTTCCTTCCTGCTTTTTTTTTCTTTATGTTCAGAGGTTTGGAGGGACTCCTTGGATTGATTTCTGGTTAATATTCGATCCATTGATGGGGGTGGGGGAGAGCAGAGGTTTAAAGGGATTGAAGACATGATAGGGGAGCTGGGTGTATGTGGAGGGGATATCAAGGTGGGGGGGGGGGTGGGGGTGCTGAGGGCTCTTCCAAGGGACCAAAGGATTATGGTTTATGAGGGATGATGGGATTTCTATGTTGGATGTGGGTGAGGAGGTATCAGTGGAAGTTTGAGGCTGCGATGAGGAAGGGAGGGGCTATTTGGTGGATGATTTTTTCCATTTACTTTTTCCCATTTGTTTTCTGGTTCTTCTGCATTTTCATTTTCTTTATTTTTGAACATCAATTTGCGAAATGATCGTATTCATGACATACCTTGCACTTGAAGGGGATTTGTTCGTAGTTCAACTATTGTATATGCATCCATTGGTTGACTTTGATCTTTATTGCTTCCGGGAGGCCTTTCCCTAAGTTCATTTCTATGCAGATCCTGGCACATGCATACATGTTCTCCTTTGGTTCACATATATCTATGTATTTCCCCACTGCATTCCCAATGGCTTTTACTGATTTGTCTCCTCAACAATGAAGAGGAAGCTGTTGTAATCTGATCCATACCGGAACAACATTGGGAACATCCATTTTAGGGTCAAAATCAGGAGTCCATTGGTTTAGATATACTCCTCTCATGTCCATGAAGTATGGGCCATTCCTGAAGATTAAGTCACGATCTTCTTTTGTTTTGAAATGGAAGGTATAGTACCCTCTTCCACAAAACCTTATGGAGATTTTCCCATTGATTGGCGAAGTCCAGTTTCTTTCTACCCATTTCTGAATAGACTTGGGTGAAGGCCATAAACCTGTGAACTATCCAACCAAGCCACGTTCTGCAAGGGAAAGCATTACTCGTCGAGGGAGAGTCGGAGGAAGGGAGATTTCAGGAATATCATCTAGTCTCTTGACAAACTTAGTTACCGTCGACCTATTTTTTGGAGGTTCCATTACAGAGATGAGGGATGCAAATGCGTTTGCAGAGTCTTCAGGTTCCTTTTGATGATCTAGTGGAGGCTCTTCATCTTCTGAAGAGTCCATTTGCTCAAATGGCGTAGCAGGAGGCTGTTGGGAGGTGGCTATGGGGAGCATGAAACCAGGCTAGGTAACGCAAATCGTGCAACAACGGGCTAACCACACTTATTAAGGCTTACAATAATGAAAGAAAAATTTACTAAAATTAAAAACACAATAATTGAAAAAAAAATATCATAAGTAACTAGAACCAAACAATCTTCAAAATCTTGTTCTTTGGAAAGTAGTTATTGGACTAGGCAAAGCTCCATTAAGCTACCTTGTAACCCTTGTAGAGGTGTATCTCTTGACTGATTGGATTCCACCTCCCCAAACTCCCAAATTAAGGATGTCCTGAATTATTGGATAACCATTCATACTAAGTGACATCCATGGTGCTTCATTTGGCTATCTCATGACCCTTATGAGAATGTAATTCCCAAGATTGAAAAAATATTGAACTATCTAGGCAACCATCCATGCTAAGTAATATCTACATAGATGACCTTCATGTCTTCAAAGTGCGAGCTTGTTAAAATGGATAAAATCCCCTTTGTTCAATAAGGTCATCACTACTCTTAGGATATGGTGGATCTCCAACAATGGCTACATTTGCTACATGTGATTTGACTTTGATCTTTCCATTGAGAACATCATTAAATTAAAATATTTAGTTCTAGGAGGTTTGACCTATTTCTTTTGTAACAACCCCACAACCCCATAATCACCCTCTTGTAAATATTTCTATATCCAAGAATGTATATGTAATAGCCCAGGTTAAAAGTTCACGTAATAAATAAAAAATTAAGACTAAGGTCATGGGACATGTATTCCAAGTTGAATGTTGGGAAAAACATCCTAGTGGGTGTTAATTTTGGTTTATTATGGCTAAGGTAATTGGCAAAGGCATTGGAAAGGGAATTGGAAAGGAAAATAGGCATTTATTTATGGAAATAAAGGATAATAGGAGAAAAGGAAATTGAAGAAATTAAAGGCCTTAATGATAAAAAGGCTTATGAGAATCAGTTCATGGCTTTGGTCAGTGTTAGATTTTGTTAGTTTTGGGTTGGATCTCTCTCTCTCTCTCTATTCTATTTCTCTCATACCCTTGCACACTCAAAGCATTCTTGGAGCACTCTAGAATTGGAGAAAGGAAGGACAAGAAAGCCATGGAAAGAAAATATCGGGAAAGAAAGAGTTGGATCAAGCGACTACATTGGGATTAATTGTAGGTATTGAGTTGCATGTATGATTTTCTTGTTATTTTTGGAATGCATGGTACATGCATGTGTGTATTTTGTTCTCTTGCTGTCATTGGCATGGTATTTTACAGGTGTGATAGTGGTTTCAATTTTGCCTTGCCATTTCTGGACAACCATGATGTGATGGGATTTTTTCATTTGGTTGAGATTTGGGTTGCCGGATGGTTTTGGAACCGAGTGAAGTGGTCTCAGAAAAATTCCATGGGGCCTAGGAATCCCTTGACCGGTAGTGGTGGGATACACAGTAAAGCTTGAGGGTGGAGACAAAAAAATTCCTCAAGGTATTAATGAGGAAATCTGGACGCATCCAAGATTGTTTAGGGCCTAGGGATCCCTTGACCAGTTTTGGCAGGATTACAGTAAAGCATGGTAGTTTGTGTTTCTTGTTTGAGCCAAGGAATCCATTGACCCGTAATGGAAGATTGTAGTAAAGCATGGTTGGGTAAGTGCTTCTTTCAGGCCTAGAAATCCCTTGACCAGTAATGGCGGGATATGCAATAAAGTTTGAGGAAGCCTGTTTGTTTTGTTGCGAGTTCCACATTTGTTCTTGGAATATGGCACAGGGGTGATTGGACGAAATAAATATTTGGTTCAACCAAATCTATGGTCGGGTGGTATGTGTAAGTCCCTGATTTGGTTGGATTTTGCATATGTTAATAAGAGTTATTTTCCTCTTGTATTTTGTGAGAAAATGTACATCTTATGATGTGGATTTGATGGTTGTTCTATCTTTGTTATGATTATGGATATATGCTTGTTAAAAGCACAATTTTATGACATGTTTTGATTGGTAAATGAATGTTTATTGAATGCATGACCTAATGGATGTTATTGCAGCTATACTGAGATGGAATTAGACTTTCTTGATGATTCTCAGATAAGTATCAGATCCCCATGCTCAGATATGCATTCATGACCTATAGATTACATGTTCACAATGTGTTTGACGAAATGTCTGTCATGGTTAGGTATGTGTAGGTCAAATATGTCGTTCAAATTTGAACATTTATATTTTTCATTGATTTTCTTATATGTTGATAGTGCTTGATCTACCAACATTTAAAAGGGTCTCCTCGATATGCGGTCCCAACTAGACCTCACACCGTTTGGTGTAGGAGCCCATCCAAAATATGACCTGACTGCTGTCTTCTTAAATATTTTTCTTGGCTTTAGCTATCATCAAGAGAGAGAATCACATATGTGATTTCAAAAAACAAGTAAGTGTTCCTAGTGAATGTTCGGTTGCAATTGTATCAAGATTCTTCTACAACAGAGGGAGGAGAAAGTGAGCCTCTAAGAGAGAGGTAATAACACCACCCTAACAGAGACACACAAACAAAAATATACGCCTAACATCCAACATAACAATCCACAAAGATGTGACGATAATTACAACCATAACAACACATTCTCAATATGATATGCACTAAAATAATCAAAATAGTTCAATTACTTTAGTACAGGTGAAAGCAAACATGAATCATAGACATTTATATAACAATCTTACAAATAATGATAATCCATGCATGAAAATAGTGTTGGCCATTAGGCTTCAAATATTAAGTAAAAGTCCCAAGATGCATGAATACAACGAACATCACTTTCTCCAACAGTGGAGCGTTGGAGCCACTACTTGCTCCCAAAAAGTACTAACTTTATCTCTATGATTATTTATGGGAGAAGCCAAGGTGAAAATTATTTTTCTTGTACAATGAGGGTCTATATATGATCTGAAATTCGATTAGGTAATTTCTTCCTCTTTTCAAAAATCAAATAAAAAAAACTTAGGATCGTGTCAACGATTTACAAGATTAAAAATGGGTCTTGAAACAACAGGTTTATTCAATGTTTCTTCAAACATGAATTGGTCTTCATATGTAGCTGAACATAATGAACATAACACACATAATCCATGAAGGCATAAAGAAGAGAAAGACAAAGGTTTGTTGATGGAGTTCACCCCTCCTGGGCTACATCTCTCGGCTTGTCAACATGATTAGACCACTTGTATATTTATTATCAATGAAGTACAAAACGTTTGTTGCATGGAAATAAGTGGCTTTACCCCTATAAGTTAATGTTCACCTACAAATAACTCTCACAATAAAAACAACTCAAAACATCTCCTTCAAAGATGACATACTTCAACTGAAATGAGTTAAAAACATCATGTGCATGCTTCAATTCAACATTGAAACATATAATCAAAACTTCATGATAAGAGAAGTTGAACCTGGGCTGAACCCTACTAGTTACAAATGCTGTAGTAGCATTTTGGAAGTGAGAATACCCCTATAAGGTCTTTTCGAGGCCCAAAAAATTCCCTTAACTGCTTCCAAACCCTGATTGATCCATACACATTTAGTCTCAAACCTGAAAAAACATCCTATATATGTGGTCAAATCAAAGAATAGAGGTTACCAATGGATTCAAAACATCCAAAAACCCCTAAGCAACCTCTTTTTGAGATTAGTTTGGATAAAAAATCCAAAAGATATGAGCTCCCAATCTCTCTCATCCACTTCTTTTTTAACCATCCTACAATTCGACCTAAACTTGACTTGAGTGCCTCAAACCTGAAATCGACGAGAAAAACTGGCCTACAATCCCGCCTGATGGGCGAAATTGTTGAAGAGTTAAACTTTCCATTAAACCCCACTTTTCGAAAACTGGGTCTAATGGGGGCAACGTACCCAAGGGCTAGGGCTAACCGCCCACTGGGCACCCAACACCTAGTGCTTGGTCATGTTATGGCACATAAGACCATATAGGGTGTCGAAAACTTCGTGCACCAAAAGTTGGAGATTGAGCTCATATTATGGGCCATAGGCCTTGGGGCTATCCTGTGTTGCAAACACTTAAGGGCTGCCTCCCTCTGCTGTCGCCTATGGCTAGATGGGTCGTATATGGCTCGGGGCTGGTCCCCTAGGGGTTGGCCCCCCTTCCAACTCTGCTCGCGGTCCACTTTCCATATATTGCGTGAGATATGACCATGGTTTGGGGCTGGGGCTAAGCCTTAGCCACAGTCTAGCCCCTTGGTTCTCATGGGCGCGATGACGAGGGCTAGGGCTTAGCCCCAACCCTACCCCCAAATGCGTTAGCGCTAAAAATTAAATATAGCCCAAGGCATATATGGTTAAGTGACTCCGGTGTGGTGCGATGGTATAGGGTCTTATTTCTCGGTTATTGGTAATTGGTTGGAATCATGTGGGGTTGCTTCGACCCTCAACCAAAATTTTAGTATGGCGTGAGGAGGCCATGTGGCTGCTAGCCATTGGTCCACGTGGCCCTCCACCATTGGCCTCACCAAATACATAGTCAACCACCAAAATATAATAAAATAAAATTCTGAGCCAATGAAATTCGAATATTTTTTTGACAAATCTGGAGTGGCTAAGTGTTAGCCTACCATTGGCCCAAAAATGTACAGTCACCCTATCATTTTGCAATTTTTTTACCTGTTTGGGAATTCGATCATGATGCGATATCAAGAGCATATGATATTGGTTTTGAACGATTCAATTTGCGTTGGATTTAGATCACCGAGATCTATGCACCCATACATATTTCGAGCTCTACACTTTGAATTTTGAGCATAAATTTGATCACCTGATCACACCTCCCCACTAGGAACTTTTGGACTCCAAAAGTTTACTTCCCTAGTAAATATAAAGAGGTTGGAACTCAAAAACACCCAAAAACTCAATCCAAACTACAAATTTTCAATTGGTTCCCTTCAAACCCCAATCAAGGAACTTCACTTATCATCCTCATGTAGACCTGCTGTCCTGTTAAGAATTCAACCAACATTCCTATCACTGTTGTAGGAACAAAATACCGATGAGTGGAATCTGAACATTCTCTTTAAGCTCATCTTTGCATGGATCCAAAAACACTTCAACTTGAAGTTTAACTAGTTGAAGATAAACTTGACTACATATTGGAAATCATAAACAAAATAAATTTTGTTTAATGTCTTCAAGCCGAGCTTGTACATGAAAAGTACACTGCTGCAAAATTTTTCCATGATATGATTGACCTTGCTTACAATACATAGTCATCTTATACAATCTTAAAAATAAAGATTTAACTCACACAAGTTTCAAATCAAATACTTGTATTAAGGAACATATGACAATTTGTAGACAAATTTGAACGACAATCTTGTACATTCACAAAAGTTCTTGAACATATGGACTTATAACAAGTCAATACATACATCAATGAAAACATCTACTTGTTGAACAAACTCTGCCTCTCCTAGGATTATGGGTTATTTTCTTGCATTTTCTTATCTTGAAGGTTGCTTAGGATTGTGGAGATTCCTCTTTTCCACCTTTTGTTTTCCTTTCATTATGTAACATAATCTCTTTACCTTTCTTTGAACGAAGTTCCAGATGCAACTTCCAACGTCGTCCAGTGTTATGTCCATGCACTTTCCAATGAGCACACAAAAACTTCTTCTTGTTTGCTGACATAAGTTCGCTCATGCAAAAGAAATTCATTACTCTTGATGCCAAAAATTTGGTTCATTTGTTTAACCATTATCATACATTGCTCACAACCACACAATGGTCAAAAGCATCACAAAATGTGCAAGGGTACTGATTCCACAAGTATTCAAAATTTCCATGCATTGGAAAATACTCTTGAGAGTTATACCTATCTCTAGAGTTTCATCTTCGACGGTTGTGAGAAGGTGGTGACATCTCATGCTCAAATGTTTGATGTACCTCAAGTTGTTTGGAGCATTCTCCAAACTCCTTTTGGCTATTTCCCAATCCTTGGTACTTCAATATTTCCTCAACCATAATCAAATTGGTAATACCTTGACCATTTTTTCCAAGATCTCCACCTTCATATCCCATCTTAGAAAGAAAGTTCATACCTATGCCCTTGGTATGTTTCTCGAATGTTACAAAAGAGTTGCTATGCATGAAAACGAAAGGAGTGGAATTTGAGATACTAATTACCTCTTTAAATTTTTCATTCATATTATTAGCTTTTGATGAAGATGATTATGGCCAACTTGTAGATGACTCTAGCCACCCACTCTTGTCCACTGGAATATGGTGTGCTTCTTGAATATGTTTGCAAAAAACACATGCAACATCTTCCACATATGGTACAAAACCACTATTTGAACCATGACCACACACTGGCCTCATTTTGGAGGTTTCCCTTCCTGGTGCGGGAGAAGATCTTTCTACAACTTGCTCATCAAGAATTTGCTGCAATAGAAAATGCATGTGTCTCTTCTCCTCTTCAACTATCTCCAACATCCTTCTCAATTCTATATTCTCGATCCGAAGAGCTAAATTCTGCTCCTCTAGCTCTTGGAGATTCTTTTTGCTATCCATCTTGCAACTTGGTCAACTGGTACAAGGTAATTTTCTCCTACAAAGAACTCTCACAACAGCAACTCAAAACATCTCCTTCAAAGATGATATACTTCAATTGAAATGAGTTAAAAACATCATGTGAATGCTTCAATTCCACATTGAAACATATAATCAAAACTTCATGTTAAGAGAAATTGAACCTGGGATGAACCCTGCTCGTTACAATCGTTGTAGTAGCCTTCTAAAAGTGAGAATACCCCTACAAGGTCTTCTCCATGCCCAAAAAATTCCTAGAACTGCTTCCAAACTCTGATCGACCCATACACATTTAGTGTCAAACCTGCAAAAGGGCCCTACATATGTGCTCAAATAAGATAATATAGGTTACCAATGGATTCAGACATCCAAAAACCCCTATGGAGCCTCTTTCTGAGCTCAATTTGGATAAAAAATCCAAAATGTATGAGCTCCCAAGCTCTCTCATCCACTTCTTTTTTAAACATCCTACAATTCGACCTAAACTTGGCTTGATCACCCCAAACTCGGAACCGACACGCAAACCTAGCCTACAAACCCGCCCGGCAGGCGATATTTTCAGACAGTTAAACTTTCTATTAACTCCCAATTTATAAAACATTGGGTCACATGGAGGCTACGTGCCCAGGGGTAGGGGCTAACTGCCCGTCCCCATTGGCCAGGCCGCCAACACCTGACGCTTGGTCATGTTATGGCGCATAAGACCGTGTTGGGTGTCGAAAACTTCGCGTGCCAAAAGTTGGAGATTGAGGTAATATTATTGGCCATAGGCTCTAGGGATGGCCTCCACTGCAAACACTTAGGGGCTGGCCTGCTCTGCTCCCACCTGTGGTTATATGGGTCGTATATGGCCCGGGGCTGGCCCCCCTTCCAACTCTACCCGCGGTTCGCTAGCCATATATTGCATGGGATGTGACTGTGGCTTGGGGCTGGGGCTAAGCCCTAGCCCACGGTCCCGCCCCTTAGTTCTCGTGGGCATGGTGACTAGTGTTGGGGCTTAGGCCTGACCTTACCCCCAAATGGGCCAATGCTAAAACTTAAATACAACCTGAGGCATATATGGTTAAGTGACTTCAGTATGGTGTAATGGTAGAGGGTCTTGCTACTCAGTGCTTGATTGCTAGTTCGAATCCCTTAGGGTTGCTTTGACCCTCAACCAAAATTTTAGCATGACGTGAGGAGGTCACGTGGCTGCGAGCCATTGGTTGACATGGCCCTCCACCATTGGCCCGACCAAATACACAGTCAACCACCAAAATATAATAAAATAAAATTATGATCCAATCAAATTTGAATATTTTTTTGACCGATATGGAGTGGCCAAGTGGCAGCTTGCCACTGGCCCAAAAAAGTACAATCACCCTATCATTCTGTAATTTTTTTACCTGTTTAGTAATTTGATCAGAACGTGATATCGAGAGCATACGATATTGTTTTTGAATGATTCAAGTTGTGTTGGATTCAAATCGCTGAGATGTAGACACTAGTATAGGTTTAGAACTTTGCCACACGCTTGGAATTTTGAGCATAAATTTGATCACCTAATCAATATATAACAAATGGGGTGATCCTTCACCTCCTCTATGAATCTTGGATTGCCCTCATGAATGTTTGACTTCCTTATGAATTTTCAACTCTTTCACGACACTTTACATTCTGTACATGTCCTTGGACTTCCACTTTATAATACATTTCGAATAAGAATTTACATAATACACAAACTGATGTGGCACATGATGACTCATGACATGACATGACATGACACTAATGATGTGGAATGTATGATGACATGGAAATGCCAAGCCATCATTTCCTACTGGTTTCTTTGTGTCTTCTTAAGGATAGAATATGATTTCTTCCACCTCCATATGGCTTAAAGACGGGAAGTATTCAGTGTTATCTTGATCTCACGCTGTTGTCACAATCTGAGGCCCATTTGCTTCCTTGATTTAACCTATTGTCTTTGCAGATACTAATGTGTCTTCTAGCATGGTATCCTTCTCCATCTCCTTCATCATCATCCTGTCATAGCATGATAAAGTACCTGGGACTGCAATTCACTCATGACAAGACAACATCAAACTCCTAGTCTAAGATGCAACATGATAATCCACTAAGTGAGATGGAATTGGGTAGTAGGCTAGGAGAGAGGCTTAGGGATTATATATTTGCGAAACTCAGGAAGTCAAGGGTAAGGACTGAGCCTTAACACTGTGAAATGTGTAGTTTAGGCTCAATTGGGCTTGATAATTGTGTAGCTGAGGGATTCAAAAATCTAGGATGAGGGCTTGAGCACTAAGTTTTGCCACTAAATAGTGTCGGAAGGACAAGAGGCTAGGTGATTGTACAATTGCGTAGTTTAGGAGCTCAATGTTGAGGCTTGAGGATTGAGAGTGCGTAATGTCCATTTCAGGCCTAGCTAGAAGGAAATATTGCGCAGTTTTGGAACTCAGGGGTTGAGTTTGAACATTGAGGCTGCAAAGTGCATAGTTCTTGGAGGCATAAACTATGCATTGCACAGTTCCAAGTGACAAGGTTTCTGCTTGAGGACTAAGACTACATAGAGCGAAATCCAAGAGGGTTGGATGAGGTTGAGTGGCCCAAACAAGGAGTTTTCCTAGTTTTTACTAAGTGTTGGATAAATGAGATGAGAATGAACAAAAGAAAGACTTGAACATGATCACACACTCAGATTACTTGACAACACAATAAGGAACACTCAGAGCACATGAATATCATACTTTTCTCAATGCGATAACTTTGCAACGATCATGACGACACTTGTGCGACAATGCTTGAAACTTTGAAGATGAGTGCGATAGATGTTTTCATGATGAGAACAACTAATTTTCACAATAAAAAACCCTTAAACACACCAAAACTAAACTCGTGTACAATGTGTGACACTTAATGCTAGAAGATGACACTTAATCTTCTCACAAATGAGACGAGAACTCTTGAAGAAAACGCATTCAATAACCCTTAATATTTGTGACGAAAGCATGCGAAGTCAAAGTGAGCTCCAAAATTTCGTTGTAGGCCAAAATTTGGAGGGTATTGTAGCGACGACAAAATTATCATTTTGTAAAGTCTCATTAAGTTCTGGGCAGTGATTTGGAGTCTAACCTTGAAAAGGTGGCACAGATTCTGCGTTCGAAGACACAAAAGTGGGAAAATGGGACTGCAGTTGCTACCTTGTAGGCTTATGCATGCAACTAGATGCCTACAGTCGAATTTATGTAGTGTTATTCCTACAATTAGGAGTCTAGGTCAGTGAAAAAGAAATCTGACTAAGGGTTAATATCTTAGGGGTCCTGTAGCTCCTGAGGAAGGTCAGTAAGGTTTCATTTTGTCAACTCCAGTTCCTTAAGGTGATCTAGGAGGTCGGGTCATATCCCAATAACTCTTCGTCACATGTTTACCCTGGTAGGCTGATGAACTTGGGTAAATGTGGGAGGAGGGTGTTATGGGGTGGTATTAGGGCAGGTTTCCATTCTCTTTGGGTGATATCTAATACTACATGGTGGTATTAGAGCTCCCAGGTTCAAAAACTTGGACTGGATGGGTAGAATGTGCTTGTCATGCATGCATGTTAGTCGTCTATGAGTTGTTATGCATGCATTGTGATAGTTAGTGTTGCAGTTTGTGTCATCATGATGCTGATGTGTTGGATGAGATAAAGCAGGAGATGCAAATCATTAGAGCGAGGTTGAAAAATTGGACCACGGGGTAAGAGAAGATAGTCATATAGGTTTGTATGTTTGGCATACATGTATGACGATTAATGGTTTTTATATTCATTGTGATTATGTACATACCTATCATTCTATTGTTGTTATGGTTACATGCATGATAGAGGTTAGTTAATCAGTGCAGTCATATGCACATACGTCAGTGAGTCATGCATGGTTGTTAACTTGTTTTTATATGCATTGCGGTCATACACATGATGATTATGGTCATTGTACTTAAGATATTGATGTTATATGTATCATGTTAATCTAGATTGGCCTGTGAAGATGATTAGGGTTATGATATTAAGGTATGAGTTGATATACTTGTGATATTGTGTTGTACTAATTTGGACTGACTTGTGCATATGTGATAGCCTCCCTTGAGATACACTGAGGTATGAGTTTGATCATGTCGTCTATTTGGTGTTTGATTGTTTAGTGTCTATTATGTCATCTATCTACTGTTGGAATGTTTGAATAATTACATGATATGAGAATGTGTCTATAGATTGCATGAAGGAATGATCTTGTTTTGAGATAGTTGTACTAACATTATATGTGCTGAGATAACTAATATGTACTTGAGTGTAAGTGAATGCTAGTTGTAGTAGTATGATTAATGCATGCGAGTTGACCATTGATTATGGCATGTTTATTAGCCTTGGTAAATGTTGATTTCAAATTAATATACATTATGTATTGATTTTTGGGACATGTGACTGACATGTATGAGTGGTTGTAGGGAAACATGCTTGGTATTAGCATGACAAGGTAACAATTGATTTGTTTATGTAAATAACAGTTGGGTGATGTGATAGTACATAATAAGATTCAATTGCAACAGGGAAAAGGTAAAATAAAGGAATTGGGTGAGAATTCCTTTGGCTATGTTTGGAAACCAAAATTTCAAACGAATGAGTGCTTGCATACAGGAAGTCTTCTTAAACTTAATTTTGTCCATATTTTGTTTGGAATTATGTGGATATGTACGATATTTGTGAACATGTATTTGACAGGTATAACAGTTGACTTCATGTTATGGCTAGATTCGTCAAGGGAATTGGAATATCTTCATAGATAATATATGTACGTGTTCAGCTACAAGGCAGTGTGATTGGCACAACAAGGCAAGTTAACTAATATATTGGTATATTTATTTATGCATTATTAGTTATGTGTTTAGGGAAGTATGATGTAACAGATTGCATGGAAAAAGAGACTTCCATGAAGTCTTGAAGAAGGCTCGGGTTGAGTTTTCCATTGGAGGCATTGGGAACCCATGGGGATTGAGTCATGGTGTTTGTTTGGAGTTTTGTGCTTTCAGTCTTTTATGATTTGTTTCCCTTTGGTTTTCAGTTTTGTTTATGTTTGGTGCATGTCCATGCCACTTTGTTTGTGTTGTCGTATTGCTAATTGGTTTTTCATGTTTTCTTCTTGGTTGCTTTTGGTTCTTGCCTTTTATGTTTCGAGGGTATTGGGAATTGGTTGGGAAGGAGGAATTTAATGGAGCTCGAGGAGAGATGTGTGGTACCTAATAGGTAATGTAAGACTCGGATAAAGCTTGGTGCATGTAAAGGGCAGCTGAAGGCAAGAGTATTACAATCAGTTGGATTGGTTGGGTCCATTGGGATAAATGGTTAGTGGTAGGATAGTCATGAGAAAGGTAACAAGAAAAGTAAGGTAAATGGATTTAAGGCATCAGATGCCTTAGCTAAATTGGGAACTATTGTTCTCAATGTTGTGCATGGATAAAGGGAGTTCTCTTAACCTTGACCTTATGATATTAAGTAATTGTGATGTGATTATGATTATGTTTATGTCTATATATGTATGTATGTGTTGGGTCCCTATAATACTAGTGATTACCCCATTAATATGGTATTTGTACCCCTTATTAATATTGTTGTGCCCCTATTGTCACTATATTGTTATTACTGTGCCCCATAGAATCCCTCTAGTGTTATTTTTGTGGCTTTATATTATTATTGTTAGGTCGACTGGGTTATATTGTGACTCCTTAGACT
>APFE031349220.1:94910-110710 GCA_000404065.3 Pinus taeda
TGCATATCCATTTTTTAAATAGAAGATCAAGTCTGCATATTGTGATTCAGGATCAGTGATACTTATCTGATTGATTTCTTCAGTGTGTTCTGTATCCTCTGATTCTTGAATGTTGGATGCTCCTGCTAATAACCTGCAAAAACCTTGGCCTCTGACAATCTTTGCTGGCTTGATTTCCAAGTCATATTCTTGTAATGCTGTGACCCAATTCACCATTTTTCTCCTAATTCCCTTTGGATTAGTAATTGTCTTACTGCTAAAAAAGGAACTATAACTTTTGTATGGGCTTTTGAAAGGAAGGGTCTGTAATGTTTGACAGCTTTGTACACAACAAAGGCATGTTTTTCAACTTCTGAATAATTAAGTTCAACACCTTGAATATTTAAACTATAAAATGAAATTGGTGCTTCCAAGTTATGATCATTAATTTGAGTGAGTACTGCTGCATAAGATGAAGTGGACGCGAGAGTATATAGTATGAAATGATTTGAAAAATTAGGAGTGTTTAAAGCAGGGGCATTGATTATTGATTGTTTGATAGAGTCAAATGCTTCCTTTTCTGCAGATCCCCACCTAAACACCAAATTTTTCTTAATCATGGTTTGCAATGGTAAAATAATCCGGGAAAAATCGTGAACAAATCTCTTAACAAAGTTAATTTGACCTAAAAATGACTGCATGGATTTTTTGTTATGAGGGAATGGAATTTCAGAAATTTCTTTAATTCTATCCAGATCAATATAAATACCATCTTTGGAAACAATGAATCCCAAGAGCTTTCCTTGATTAAGAGCAAAGAAGGAATTTTTGGGATTGAGAGAAATACCATACCTTCTGCAGCGTTCAAAGATTTGATTTAAATCATGTAGATGATTAGATCTC
The DNA here is from genome assembly GCA_000404065.3 of Pinus taeda. Classification (NCBI taxonomy): domain Eukaryota; kingdom Viridiplantae; phylum Streptophyta; class Pinopsida; order Pinales; family Pinaceae; genus Pinus; species Pinus taeda. Next base: position 95,793 of record APFE031349220.1, read on the forward strand.
TTCTTGGAGAATACAATAATATCATCTAAATAGACAACTACTGTTTTATTGATCAATCCTTTGAAGGCTATATCCATTGCTCTTTGGAATGTAGCTCCTGCGTTGATAAGTCCAAAAGGCATTTTTTGGTAAGCATAAGTTTCCCATTTTGTTTTGAAGGTAGTTTTGAGTCTGTCATCAGGATGGACCAAAATTTGGTTATATCCTGAAAAACCATCTAAAAAGGACATTAACTTAGAACCTGCTACTGAATGGAGTATCTGCCCCATGGTAGGTAATGGGAAATTATCTTTTTGGCTTGCTTTATTAAGATTTCTAAAATCTATGCACATCCTGATGTCACCATTTTTCTTTCTAACAGGCACCATATTGGAGACCTAGTTTGAATGTTGGACAAGAAAAATGATCTTAGCTTTCAAGAGTTTATTGAGTTCGGATTTTATTTGACTCTCTAAGTTAGGATGAATTTTCCTCAACTTCTGTTGGACTGGTTTTTGTTCAGAAAGAATTGGAATGGTATGCTGAATGATTGATGTATCATATGTTTTTAAATCATCATATTTCCAAGCGAAGACATGTTTATTTTTTCTTAATAACCTAATGAATGCTGTTCTTTCTTCCACAGAAAGTCCTAATCCCAAATTGATGTTTTGAAGGTTTTTTCTCAGTACCTAGGTTTATCAACTCAAATCTTAAAGTGGAACTTTGGAGCTTTGAATTGGTTACCTGTTTAAACCTGTCTTTAATATCATAGAGATCCTCTAGTTTAACCACTGGTTTCGGTATTGAGTTTTCTTCCTGCTTTTCCTTCATTTGAAGGTCATGTTCGCTTTCATCAATGATTTGATCATCATAGGACTTGTCAGAAGTCAAGAAATTTAAAATGTCTTCATCGTGATTGAACACTTGCCAATTGGTGATATTGTCAGGAATTGATGGTCTAAAAATTAACTCTATTGAAAATCTGTCTGGGTTGTAATCTTCGGAAGGTAGGAGTTTAGAAGCAACATTGGCTAACAAGTCAGCTGCTGCATTCTGGGATCTCGGGATAGGAGAAATATTGAATGCTAAAAATTGAGATATAAGTTCCTGGACTAAAGACTGATAGTGCTTGAGGTGACTAGAAAGACAGTGAATTGTATTTCTAACTTGTTTTATGACAATCTCTGCATCACCAAACACTTTCAAATATTGAACTTTAAGACCAATAGCTTTATATAGTCCTTGAACTAAGGCCTCATACTTAGCTGTATTATTTGTGCATTCGAATTCCAACCTACATGACAACATAGTTTTTTCTCCCTCAGGGCTAACTAAAATACACCCTGCTCCTGAACCTTCACTGGATTTAGACCCATCAAAGTATAGTGACCAAAATAAATAATTATCAACAATTTTATTTACAGTGTTCTCAACAATATTAACACATCTTGATCTATCGGTTTGTGAAAAATTTTCGATTTGGGATGTGAAATTATTTACTGAGAAAGGAGATGGTTGGGAAGTATAATTGCCAAAGAATGATTCGGAAGAGTAATTCCCCAAAATATTATTATTAAATGTTATTGGTTGATTCTCCTGTTCAAATTCAGTGACAGTATGGGTCATATGTTTCTCCCGATCGATTTTGATTTGATTTGGATTTCCCTTATAGGGTAGCCACATATGGGACCAATCAGTAGAAATATAACCATGGAGTTTCTCAGACCAATCCCTACTCAAGATTAAACCATAAAATTTAGGTATATCGGCAATTAAGATATCAATTCTCTGAACTACTTGTGGATCAGCTGATAACCTGATAGTTACAGAGTTGATTTCCCCTAAAACCTGGACCTTGGTTCTATCCAAATGCACAATATGAATTGCAGACTTTTGGGGTTCAATGTTCAGTTTGGAACAAACTGAAGCTGGCATTATATTAGAGGATGCCCCTGAGTCAATTAAACAGTTGTGTAGGTTTTGATTATAGATCTCATAGGTTAAGAGGAAAGGGGGGGTATGAGAATTTGATCTGTCTCCGATTAAAATCGTATCAGTAGCTTCAATTCTACCAGAAGGTGGTTGACCTGAATCATTTGTAGCTTTAGCACTAGGAATAGGCGAAGAAGGGACTGCATTTAGTTCCTTAAGAAGCAATTTTTGCTGATGTTTTAGTTTACTAAGTTCAACATGGTAATGTTTGTCTTTGTCTTCTTCATATCATCAATAATATTGTAATCCATTGAATCCGATACTACCAACATTTTAGATGTTGAAGGTATATTTAAGGATGATGGTTGATTTTGAGGTAATGTTGCAGTCGACTTCTTTGTGGGTACCTTTTCCTTTTTAGTGGTAGTACCTGGACTTCTTTTCTTTGAACTTGCCTGGATAGGTTCAAGGGTACTTTTACTCCTGGTAGTCATAGGGAAAGCTTCTTGTTCATTTTCTGTGTCAGAGTTAGGTAATATGAAGTTCCACATTCCATGGCATTCGACAACCTCCTCTTCTTCGGGTTCATCAGATGGTGAAACTGTTTCATCTTCTTCTTCTCCTTCAGGATCTGAGTCTGCATTAGATATAACGTTTGGTGGTTTTGACTCAGGTTTCTTAAAATTCCTAAATGGTTTCTTTGTTGAAGTTTCTGCTACTTGTTTTTTGATTTCAACCATTTCATTTGACATTGTTTTGAGGACCTTTTTTAGACCCTCCATATCATATGGATCTTTAGGGGTTTTCTTCTTTGAATCATCTTTAAAAGAAACTTTTTTGGATTTCCTATCTTCAAGAGCAGCTTTCTTTTCTAAAGCAATAATGCGTTTCTCTACAACAAGCGCTTCTTTCATGTTTTTGGCTAAAGTTGGTTTTGCAGCCCTATCTACAAAAATGGCTATATTTGAAGGTAGGGCTATTATATACCACTCACTTCTGATTTGCTCACTTGGCTTGGAATCGGTCGGGATTTTATTCAAGAGTTTATTGAATCCAGAGTTAAACTCCTTGATAGGTTCTCTAGATTCAATCCTTAGATTTGAAAGATCATTAATTAGTGTTGCTAAAGATCTATTATCACCATACTTAGTGAGAAACTACTCCTAAAAGATGTTCCAGTTGGTAATGGATCCAGAGGGTAAGGAAAAATACCAAGACCCAGCTGATCCTTGTAAAGTGTAGGGGAAAAGCCTAACGACAACATCTTCTTCTGTCACTCCTTTTAGATTAACTGATAACATGAAATTGTTAATATGTTCTTCGGCTAATGTTCCAGCATTTGGATTAAATTTTGGTAACCATTTCTCAGGATAATCAGGTAATGGATGTAATGGTGAAGGCATAGTGACTGTACCAGGACTATTCCATTGATTCTAAGCCATCTTAGAAGTAACAACAATTGCCGATGAAGTTTCAGGTGTTTGGGGAGGAGTTGGTATTGAAGATTGAATAGGTTGTGATGTTGAAGTTGGTGATCCCTGCTGAACAACAATTTGTAATGGGGGAGTGGATGTTTGACTTTGCACTGGAGAGGATGAGATGGAGGATGATGAAGAAAAGGTCTCATTATCAAATCCTTTAGTGTTCTTTTTAGCCTTTTTCCTTTTCGGTAAAGGCAACTCAGTAGGTTCAATGCCGAGTTTTCCACTTTGAAGTCTGGTGAGAGGGTGAGGTAGATTGAATTGCGAAGTCTCACTGCCTTGAGATACTTCAGATTTCTAAGGTGATATGGAAAAGCCTTGAAGTTTCTGGATGAGAGACTGAACTTCAGGAGACTCAGGACTTAATCGTTCTGAAGTATGATGGGATTGAGCAGTGGTAGTTGATTCCTCTTCTTCTCGTTTGGATACTGGTGTTTCAGAATGCAAACTTGAGGTCCGAGGTGAGGTGGAGGGAGATTTACTCTGAGAATGGTCTATAGATTTTGTTTTACTCGCCATTCATAGTTCAAGCCCTCCTTCTAGTGCCAAATATGTTGATGACTCGAGAATCGTTGCAACAACATCGGGGAAAACCACCCGGTCTGGACCTTAATGCAACTCCTTTTCCGTTTGGTATGGTGGCTCCGACTGGAGATAATGGGACCAGTTTCCCAATGATGAATAAAAAAGGGGATGGATGAGTGATTGGTTTTCTAATAAGTGATAATGGATGAATGACTTAATCTAAAAAGTGAAAATACAAATAACTATTCTATCCCGAGAAATTTCTATTCTTAAGTGCAACGTTTGATAATCTCTGTTCATAAATAAGCATATAGATGATTCTATTTGATAAACAAAGACATTCATTTATATAATAATTGCTTTGTTCAAATAGTTGAACAAAGTAATTAATAAAACATTGTTACACTTGTCTTTTATATATTACTGATACATGTATGAGTAAAAGAAAAACATCCTTTAAACATCCAATAGTGAAAAATATAAAGAATGCTGTTGAAACACATGCATATATTCAATAATAGCAAGAGTAATCAAATAACAATTCACATAAAAAGAATGAATTCAGATCATAGATAGTAGTACCATATGTGCTGCAAATCATTCCCAATATCAATCGCAATTCGAATTCCTTCTTTCAACTCAGAGATACTTTCATATAAAGGCAATAGTGCACGTCCACATAAAAGCTTCATTGTCAAAAATTGAAATAATTGGCCCAGTTTTTATAAAAAATATACTTGAAGTACAATAGTGCAACTTCCAGGTTTGAGTCTTATACAAAAACTGAGGACCCTTTCTAATTGCATGAAAGGGTCTATAAATACTTAATTAAACTAACTAACTACAAAAATAAAATGCTATTTAATTGGTACAACTGGATCTTGAATATCTTCTCCACAGCAAGTTGGTAGTCGGCAACATGATTCATCACTCTAGTTGTTTTCCCTTTGATCTGGTTGGCATATCGCTAGCATCGGTTCCACTTCTTGAGAGCGGCTGAGACGAGATTGGAGCTGAGCCGAGTATGTGGCATCGTGTATATCGGGAATGATACAACCGATTGCATCTGTTAGACACTTGAGGGCGGCTCTCTGGCTGTATGGTTTTACAAGGAACAACCAATAGGTGTCCCAAGTTAAACTTTGAATACCTGCAATTAACCTTCCATTCTTTTCCAGCTCCTGATAACATGATTGCTCCAATGTTTTAGCCGATCGCAATTTACCTCGTGTACATTGCAAAATCATATTAGATAAATAGAGAGTGTTGTTAATTAATTCAATCAAATTACTTGTGGATAATTTGCATCTAGAAACTTCTGTCTCTGCCTTCATCAAATGGGATTGCCATTCCAAGAATAGGATTTCTTTATGTGATTCTAGGATTTTGGGAAAATTTGCTACCTGTCCCTCACTGGTGTCTTGCCAAGTAAGAAAATCTGTTAAGGTCTCATCGACCTGCTCTAAGTCCTGTCTAGCATCAACTAGTTTATCGATTATTGATGCTGTTATATCACAAAGGGGCTCAACCTGAGAAATATTATGACACAATATTCTTATTTGTGTTACCAATGCCTTATTAATCTATAGCACTTATGTTCTGAAATCGACATGTTGTGGAAGACTCTTGAACTTCTCTATTTGAAGTGATAGTTGAGCAATTTGCTCATCTTTTGTTTTCACCATTAGTTCATTCATCGTCTTCAATTTTTCCAACGCTTTTGATAATTCTTTCTGCCTTTGAATCGCGCTCGAATCTACTCTCTGTTTTTCTTCAAGTAGCTGCTTATTCAGTTGATTATTTAACAGCTGTTGTGTTGACAATTGTGGTTCTAATTGTTCAACTTTCTGTTGTGCCTCCGACAACTATGTTTGTAACAAAATAATTGCCTGGTCTTTTTCTTTTAGTAAATTACTCACTTCCAATGCCTTGTCCATGGTGGTCGCTGAATAGGCTCCGACATACTGGGAAAGCTTTGTTAGGTCATCGGAAGGATCAAACTCCTCTTTCCAAACTACGTTGGCTGTCTCTGTTTGTTCTGGGAACACGGAAGGTTGATCAAGCCTTCTCCTTTTCTGCTGTCGCTTTACTATGACCCTGTGTTTTGCGCTGTAAAAGACATCTAATGGAGGTATATCTTCCACCTGCAAAATGATTTGATCCGAAGGATCTTTTGGAATTATTTCTAAGTCTGTACTATGGGGTAGGCCGCTGGTTCCTTCACTTGGAACCTTTTTTGACGTTGTATCCTGTGTATCTGTTGCTTTGGGTGTATCGACATCTTTTGAGCTTTCCAGATTGCTTATGATGGAGTCGAATTGCTGCCATTCTTGGAGAAATTTCGGATCAATCTAGGTATCCACATTCACATCCTTGCTGCCCTTATCCTTCTCTTTTTTCTGTTCCTCCTCATGTATTTTCTCCTGCTCTTCGTTTCACGCTTCCTCCTATTCTTTCCTCTGTACTTCCTCCTGTTCTTTTCTCTGGACTTCCTCCTGTTCTTTTCTCTGGAATTCCTCAAGAATTTTTGATGTAGCAGGAGGTTCGTCGGTGATTCGTTGTTCAGGCTCGCTTGATTGTGTCATCGGGGAAGTAGCTAGTAAATCCAGAGGCAGAGTTTGCAACCTCTTCTCTCTGAGTTTGTTGAATCCCACTAACCCTTCATCATGATATCTCATTTTAGCTAGTGTTTGGACCTGAAATAACGACTCGGCCAAAGAAAATAGGTCATCAAACTTGTCTTCTTTATGTTCAAACTTTGTGAGTTTTGCCTGTTCAAGTACATTATAGACGATTTTTCTTGGGTCGAATCGCTTATTAGGAAGGGTGGCGAGATTCAACATATTTATCTTTTGTGCTTCCTTATCTACATGCTTATAGTCATGCAGAGTGTAGACACCACACCTTAGAGGAAAAGGAGGCCAAACTTGCTTCTTTGAATTCCTCAGAGTCTTGGTTGCTCCTGCGGACGTAATCTGATATGCTATTTCTCTAGCTAATAGCTTGTCGGGTATGTACAAAGGAAGGACATGAGGCCTGGAAAGGCTGCCGAAAAATCTTATGTATGTGAATTTATCTTATCCGAACCAGTTTCCTAGGGTGGTTAGGTCAATCTCTGCTTGTGAGGAAATCTTTGGAGTAGGCTTGTCAAAAATTGCATAGTAAATGGGCAACATAAAACCATTACAAACTTGATACAGGTGGTCTTTATAATGGGCTTTCCACAACTTCTGGTGATAGATATGAATCAACATGGGGTCTTATGGAGTCCATCTCCACCCCAGCATAGGAAATTCGGAGTTAAAACAAAGAGTATCTAAGATGTAGGCACTATAATAAAATGGAGGAATAGACCTATCGGTAATGCGAGTTTTATTTCTAAACTCAAGAATAGCAGTGGCTAACTTATCAGGTAATATATTTCCCCAATCCATTATCTCGCTATTGACTGCTGCTTCCATTGAAGGAACCATCTCTATTGAGAATTTTGAGGTATCATGTAATCCCCAAATCCTACACATCATCGCCCCAGCATAACAATAAGGAGAACATAATGAATCGACAGTGTACTTACCCGAGGATTCATGCTTGTGTCTTGCGGGGTTCTGTCTCCATTCCTGAATAGGTGCTGATTCAATTTCATTTTCATCTCTGAACTTCTCTAGAAATGCTTTGTTATACTTCTTCTGTGGTTCAGGCAAATGGTACATTTGTCTCAAATCATTAGGTTGAAACGAACCGAAGACTCTCCCGTCAATTGTGCAGAATGTTCTATTTGTAATAGGGATTTCCTCAATTGCCCACCTCACTACATCTGTATATAGAAGAATCTTCTCTCGAGCCGCTATTCGGTGTAAGTAGGAATCGGCTAAATCCTTTAGGGTAGCCTCTGAATTTCGGATTGAACCTCTTGTAGCTTGTATTGATACCGTTTCAGGCTCTTCGGCTTCAACTAGATTATAGATGCTTTTCTAGCTAGTATTGCCGAGGCCAAGACAGGTAGTGTCTAAAATCAATCCTTTTTTACTTGGTCCTGGATCGGTGGTAGATTGTCCTGTCACTGCGGGAGCTGAAGCTGCTCCAAATCTTTTGGATTTCTTCCCCATTTGGCCTAAATTTGTTGCTTCGGAGGAGCTCTGCGCAGGAGATAAAAATGAATGTAATATAGAGAATAGGTGGTGCGAGCCAAATATAAAAGAGTTGTATCAATCAATGAATAATGAAGGATTAAAATAATACTGCCGCGGATACAATCTCTGAAGAGATTTTGGCATAACTGCTCCATTAATTGGCCATTTAATCCTGTCAATCATTTAAATGCTCATCATGTCGTTTATTCGCCGAATAATTCATTTAAGTGTGGCTTTGATTTTTTGGCGGTTAATCACAAGTGAATCGCTATTGAGAATAAAAAGGCTTTTAATAATAATTTAACATAATATACTCAAGCCTTTTTCAATCTTTTTTGAAATTTGCGCTTAGCTTTATCGCAATAGGAATCAGAGGAATGCTCGAGTAGTTACATTTGTGTCATTGCAAAATCCCGGTCGCCGATAGCGATAAAGCTAATTCGCATTGGGAGTTTTAGAAGGGTGCCTTTTGTTGTGTGTATACTATATTTATCGATCACCGATAGCGATATCGCATCGGAGAAAAGAGAGAGGGATTTTTGTTACACTCGCTTACCTTTCCTGATATCCGATAGTTATTCACTTGTCAGATCGGGGCAAACCAATGGGTCTTTTTGTTATGCATCCTTTGTTGTTGTGATATGTGATCTTGCAATCGATTTATTTCAATAATAAAGAATTATTCATTTATTTTATAAGACCGATTTATGTTTATTCAAAAGGTTTATAGTGTATTGTTTCTTTCGGACCTTTTGAAGAATGATGAATTGATACCAATTTTATTCATAAATCTAAAAGGGACCCATTTCATATTATAGTTGAAGGTAAAATTTTATGAAATGGGGGGTTGTTGTACAGCACAACAGTACCATATGACCCTAACAACTTTATATGTGATAGAAGAACGAAGAACAGGTTGTCACCATACATTCACCATAGGATCCCAGAGATTGAACAATTTGCAAATATGGATGAGTGGAAAGAAATTTGAGTGATCAGGTTAATATTGAGAATGTGATAAAAGATTTTGAGTAAACACTTGACCTGGATTCTTTTGGGCAGGTACAAAGATTAGGAATCGGTACATCTACTATTGGAATCTCTCAGTAAACTTCACAGGAAATCAACACACAAGCTACAGGGTCATCAAAAGGCAAAGAGTTAGAAACCAATATTCAAGTCACAGAACAACCTACAATGTCTAAGCAAACTGAAACTTCCAAAGAATAGGTCCAAATGTCAACTCCTCCAACTCAAACCAATGTAGAATAAACTCCCAACTTGCATACTCCTCTGAATGAGGAAATGAATAAAAAGAGAGACAAGGAAGTAGCTATCCCTGCTAGTGGACCCTCAGAGTAGCCTGGTACAAAAAGGCAAAGGTTAAATCCCCTTTCAGAGGAGGAATTTGTGGAAGAGACTACAGATAGTCAGAGAAGAGAAGGAGTAGATAGCCAACACACTTTTCTAGTGGGACGAACATCCACTAGCTCACAGAGACAAGAGCTAGGAAGCCAACAAAGTGTAGAGATATCATCTTTTAGGCCAACAATGAAAGATGCCTTAGATATCAAGAAATCATTTACAAAAATCAAAGCCAGGAATGATCCATTGAGGCTTCAAATTTATAATCAATATTTGAAAATTGGCCCCACAAATCAATAGATATTAATGTTAGCCTATGACATTAAGGAAGACAAAATGATAATGAGCTACTTTAAGCCTAAAGTGTAACAACCTCAGTCAGCAGAAGACTATCTCAGAACAAACTTGGAGGTCATGGCAAAGGATATTAATCTTATGGATCAGATTGAATTGCATAAACAAACTAGAGAAATGGTTTATTCAACCTTGAATAGTAAGGCAATGATGGCCCACAGGTTACAAAATTCTTTAGATAACACAATGGCCCAACTACACTTGGAGAAAGCCTCCTCCCAGGCTAAAGATAACAACATAAAGTCTTTAGAAGAAATTATTATTGGATTGGGACATGATCCCAAAGATGTGAAGGGCGTAGAGGCATTAATAAAAAAATAAGATGAAGATATTGCTACCTTGAAGAAGCAGCTAAAGCTACCTCCTTCAAGGCATCCATAGACTGCTGAGATTATAAAGCCAAAATCTGAAGAAGAGTTGATGGATTTACTTTTAAAGCTTAATGAGAGACTGAATGAGACTGAACAAGAACTAGAAAAGGCACTGAAGGACAAGCAGGGAGAGTCGACCTCTCAGCCTCCTGATGTAATACCAATAGTCTCAACAACAGTCCCCTCTACACTTGGGACAACATTAGCACCAAACATTCCACCAGTCACAACAGAGGTGGTCAAAGGCACAACAACAACAGGGACATCACAGGGCAGCAGTGCCAATTTGAACATAGAAGAATTAATAAAGTCAATGGAGGACATGAGACTAAAATTTTCAAAGCTAAACAGGTTAAAAGAACCGTTTGCTAAGTTGGAATGAAGCTATGATCTCTCAAAGATAAATGTTGTAGAAAAAAAAGAGAGATTAAAACATTAGAAAATAAAGTGAAAACATTAGAAAAAGATCTCACTTTTGACAAGCCTCTGGCAGAAATCAAGAAAATTCTTTGGGCCAACATCACTCAATCCATAAATGATGTTTGGACATTCATCCAAGTAATTTTTGAGCAGATTGATTTAGTGAAGATAGCCCAGGAAGAAATTCAAAGGACAAAAGCACAATTAGGAAAAATTCATGAGGAAGCCAACAGGCTCATACATTTTTTGAATACTAGGAATAATGAACAACTGGAAGAATTTGGCATCATAGATAGAACATAAACCATTTTGGGGATAAAAAGGGTATTAACTAAGTAAATTTTGATGTAGAATTTAGAAAGAAGATGTCATGACATGCAGGTAGAGATTAATGCTTTCATGGAGATATTTGCTGTTTTGCGGAGTAAAGGGCTACCTTGTCCTTTAGTGATTAACGATAGATTAATGAGGCATAAAGATTATGTGGATAAATTGAATCTATATATAGGCAACCAAGCAAGTTCATCAACAAGTGCATCAGGAATAAAAGCACTCCCTACAGGCTGAGTTCTTTATGACAACCTAGAGAACTTATTCTATATCGAGCATGAACTAAAGCATTTGTTCCCAATTTAACCCACATTTTTCAGGTATACATAAATAGATGAGACCCTCAGAAAGCTTAAGAAAACTAGAATACCACAACCAAAATGGTGGGAAGAAATGCTTGAAATTTTGTAATTTATCTTTGATAAAAAGTAAATTTTGATTTTTACTACAGTCAATAAGGGTAAAGAGGATGAAAAGAGATCAATAGGTAAAGAGTAGCAGATGCAGGTAAAGTGTATCAGTAGGAAGATCAAAACAGATCAGCCAACACATAATTACACCAAGGACAACGTGAGGCCAAATGATAGGGCCTAACTCCAGCACATTCTCAAGAATAGGGATAACGAACCATTCGATTGTCTTATCTGTCATCTACGAGGTCTTCTAGCCCCATTTTCTTGAAAGATATGATTAGTAATCTCAGTTTATATCTCACTTTGTTATGAGATATTTCATTGTAAAATTTTTGTATAAATACACCCAGTATTGAGTGTGGATTCTTTGACATTGCTGTAAAACTGATATTTTGGAATAAAAAGTGCTGTTGGATAAATTTTTCATGGCTGGCTGGATGAAGGATTGATGTAAAGGACTTTTCACAGGATTCACGTGTTTGACATCAAACAAATAAGTATCTTATATCTCATGTGTTAATGTTTTCAGGTTTATTATATTCATTTTGTTCCATATCTTAACATTAAATGAAAAAGAATAATTCAGAAAGTGCTTAAGTGCAATCTGTTTTCAATCGTTTTTTTTCTCAATGTTTTCTTTTGAACTAGTATAAACAATGAATTCTTAATTGCTCCTGTTTCCTAGTTTATTCATCTTAGCCATTTAGTAAAAAATTCTTAATTGCTCTTTATTGATGATTAGTCATGTTCTGCTCTCTTAAAGTATGTTGAAGGATTCTTAATTTCCCTTTAAACCCTTTACGTCCATCCTGTCTTTTTAAGTCTCTATTTGCTTTCTGTTCAACTATCTTGCCCTGTGAAGCCATCCTTTATTGAGAAACCAAATCCAGTTGAGCCATTTTCACTGACTCCATTAGCCCAATGGACTAAACTATTCAGTTCTACCCCTTTGCTATTGAACTTCACCAACAAATTCAAACAAAATCCCAAGCTCTAATAACTAGCTTAAAACCTTATAAAACAAAGCTAAAACTTAAAGAGAGAGCCCTCTCTGGATACAAATTGGCTAGATTCTATATCTAAAAGATTGGTTTGTGGTAACCTCGGAACCCTTTCCCCTTCTTACAACTTTTGGGAAAATCTGAGTGATAACACCCCACAGGGGTTCCTCTACACTGTCAGGTCAAGAACTCCATCGATCTAACCCTAGGTGCACCGTTGCCCAATGGACCAATCCATTGGCGCTTCGTTATGGAGAATGATGAAATCAAGAGGCATATTCAGGAGCTCTTGTAGAAAGGTCACATCCGTCCGAGTTCATCACCCTGTGGGAGCCTCATCATGTTGGTATAAAAGAATGATGGGACTTGGAGACTCTGTATTGACTATCGGGCGCTGAACAAGATCACTGTCCGTAATAGGTACCTGATCCCACGGATTAATGACCTCCTGGAACAACTGAAGGGGGAAAAATATTTCAGCAAGATCAATTTGAAGTCAGGCTATCACTAGGTACCAATCGAACCCTCCGATTTGTGGAAAACTACCTTCAAAGCCAAGGAGGGCCTTTTTGAATGGTTGGTTATGCCTTTCAGATTGACGAATGCTATTGCAACCTTGATGAGGCTAATGGATGACATCTTGCGGCAATTCACCAACTCATTTGTAGTGGTATACTTGGATGACATCTTGATATTTAGCCAGAATTGGAAAGAGCACCTCCACCACATCCGACAGTGTTGGTGAGGTAAATCCCCTCTACGGATAGAGGCGATCCCTACTAGCCCAACAGGGGTCTAGCAACAATCAAACAATGCTACACTGCAGGTTCCTAGTTGTAGTTAACAAGTGGGTAAAATAAACCTACTTGGATTCCAACGCTATGTTTGTCGAAGAGATGATCCTCTCGCTTCTTTGCTCCAGCCGATCACAGTTCCCCGCTATCCTCGCGGATGAACACCTGCACAAGCAAAAGAGAGAAAACACAAGCGTAAAATCTACTAACAACAACTATGTATCAGTCAGGAAGGATACAATTTACATCAATCATTCATTGGACAAATTGAAATGGAACCATAAGAGTAGTCATCTATCTTTATTAACAGAAAATAGAGTAAGGTACAACCGAAGTCCTGACGCTGAGTCCTTCTCTAGAGGGTCCAGCCAGCATATCTTCCAAGCATTCACCTTTGAAGCAAATCTCCCAAGTCAAAGAGGTCTCTCTCTCACATACAAGGCAACAAGCTCATGACCTTCCTCAAGCTCAAAGCAATCCTCACACAACACACCAAATGCCTACAAAGAGCAGCACTAATGCCCTAAGAATTCCTCAATCAAAGTCTATATGTTCCAAACTAGCTGCTCATGGGCAATGGAGGAGGCTTATAAAGGAGAAGGAGTCTCCATGAATAAGTAAAGGATGAGCTTTCCCCCAAGATAAGTGGATGGTCAGTCAAATAGACGTGCCAGAGAAAGGATGGCGACCTCAACAATGCTAACAACCAAGTCTGGAGGGATCTGGAAGGTTGGTTGTTAGAACAAATTCGCCCAAACAGGATCAGCGCAGGTGAGACACTGAGCTGGTGCGCTGACATCGCAGATCAACTACAGAGGAGGTCTGGTCAGCGCTCAACAGGACAAACAGAGGGTGCGCTGTCCGTAAAATGGGACCAGCGCGGAAAAGACGTGTGCTTCCGCGCTGGCAGCGCAACAATAACACTGGCGTCGGCCTATCAGCGCGGTTATTAAATAAACAGACGCGATGATTCATTTAACTTAGGCAAAGAGGGTTTTTTAGCCATTTTGAGGAGCATGAACATAGGTGAATGTGGTTTCACAACACAGTGGGGAGACTGGCATGAATGCGATTTGACTTTTACTGTGTAACAGATGCCCCCTAAAGCATGAAGCCCGAGAGAGTGGGAGGGGTGAAATGCTTTACAAGACTGCTGGACTGGAACACCACCGGAGAGAACCTGCAAGCGGATACAACTAATATTTCAATTACATGTAGTCTAGGCATGGGCGCAGCCATCCAAAGGACATATGGAAACAAGGTCTGTGGCGTGGACGCAGCCACCCAGCTGAGAAGACCATAATGATAAGAGGTATGGTCGCAGCCATCCTTAAGAGGACTTAGGTATGGTCGCAGCCATCCATCAATGAGTCATGTAATGATGTCCCACAAAATCGCAACCTGGTCCACAATGGACTAGAACCAGGGTCTTGTGCTCCATCTGAATCCAAACAAAGTACAAGTTCAAACATGTGAATATATGCGTCGAAGTCGAACATGCTTGGACATCGTCTGATTACCAGCCAATGATGAGAGCTGTTAACAGACACGAGAGGGGCCACCAATGATGACGATGGTCCTCAAGGTACTATAGGTACAATCCACGACATGTGAATGAATGAGGCGATGTCGAACACCCGCGGAGTCATTCGATCGGAGGTCGATGATGAAAACCTCGCGTCGGACATGAAGAACCTGCCATTGAGGCATGTAGGCCCCAAGGTACCTGAAGGGAGTCTCTAGGTCACCCCTGGATAATGAGCTGAAGTCGACAGGAAGTGATCTTTGTCGAAGGTGGGCCATAATGATTCCCACATCAT